>CAUHTR010000988.1:0-50989 GCA_959609185.1 Schmidtea polychroa | reverse complement strand
AAAAAAAAAAATACCACTGTCCTCTCAGAGCAGTTTTACTATTTTCATAAAATTTTTTATTCGATAAAAGTATAGATTTTAGGGCGTTTTTTTAATAGTTTAAGTGAAATGGAGGTATGAAAGCTTGGGGGGTTGTGTTGGTTAGGGATATATACACACTACTGAGCTGGGTAAACAAGAAGAAAAGTAAACAGAAGGAAGATTTGGGCCCATTAGCTTGACACAATGATTAATTGGAAAAGAGCAAGGAGAAGATAGTGCCTGTAGAAAGGCTGGACGGGCCATTAATTATCTTTGTTCGTTGGACCAAATGTCAAGTGAAAGATTGGCTCGGCAATAACCATTTGTCATCCCGATTTCGAGAAATATAAAAAAGGGGAAATCAGAGCAAATCGGCATTTTGCCTCAGCTAGGGTTAGAAGAAACTGAGTTAGGAATAGGTAAAACGAATTAAGGAGATTAGGGAAAAAAAGATATAGAATAGGAATACGGAAAGGTGATAAAGAATCAAATCAAACAGAAAAAGAGGAAAACGTGGGTCAAGAGAATCTAAAGAAATAAAAGGTGAATATTATCTATTTACAAAGCATCAACGCCGTGCTGAGAATCGGTCAAACGTAACTTTTATTATTGATTGTAAAGTGGTGAGAAAAGATTGTGAATTTTGTTATTTCAATATACGTTGGGTCGTTATTATTTTGATTTAAAGGACACGAGGAGTCAGAGGTAACAGACTTAAATTAACCAAAAACCCAACAATACTTTATCTGAATTACAAAGACATTTAATGACAATTAATCTGTCACCATTTAAAGAGATTAAAATTGTAATTAATGAATTGGTTAAAATAATTCTTGTTGACAACATGTACAAAATAAACTTTGATCAAAATTTAACAAAACTTTAGGTTTAAAAAACAAACATCTACTGAGAAAGATATTGTCGGTACTAAAATTTCAAAGTTCATCTATACGAATACCATTGAACCGATTCTTGTCAGCGATACTTTGGTTTCTCTATCGAAATTCATATAAATTAAAAATATATAATAGATGACTTTGTTCAGATGATTGAGAAGAATCTAATATATTTGCCTGTAATCTCCACATGTATAAACAATATAGAAATCAATATTCAATCAAAATACGTTTTTGGAAAAGAAGATGAGTTGTATATTTTTTATAGTAGTAGCAAATTAGATGGAGATTTACCATATTTTGTAGGTTAACAATATGGAACCAGTTGGTTTAAACAATCGAAAGATTTACACTCCTTATTCTTAGACGTATTAGGAATTTCGGAATGAAAAAATCTAATGAATTAATAAGAAATAATTCAAAAATCTTGTCTGCTTTAAAATCAAGTGCAATATCTGAAATTAAAGATTCATTATCCAAAGTAATTAATAAAGTAAATGATGTATTTAATAAGCAACATGAAAATGAACATATAAACATATAAACAAAAGAATGATAGGATATGGAACTATTTTTGAAAAATGATCAGTATTAAATCTGAATTATGTCTCTTCGATAGGCCGCCACTTCAAGCTGAAATTGAATATAAAGCATTTGAAGGTATTTATCCAAATAATTCTATTATAAATGCTGGTACCCCTTCAATTTAATTTTACATTAATTAGTCTCAAACTTTATATTTAGATTGGAATGATACTTTACTCTATCTTTCCTTAAAAGTTGTAAATAATTTAGAACTACTGAATCTGACGTAACCACAATAACATTTTCCAAAGACTTTTTAATTCTATCAAGGTTGGAGGATCAAATGATAAATTTGCACAAAAACGTTAATGTGGTATACTGAACCTGATTTTATGAGAAAAACGTGGATTGAAAAATCAAAAGCATTCTCTTTAAATTCCCAATTACAATTTGATTTCTTCGATCAATTAAAATATTTATTACCAGGTATTAGTGCTTAAATTAAATTGACAAGATCAACGAACCAAAAATAGTATTATTAGACGCAAAATTATTGGTTAGAAGAAGTCTTAATGTTGAACCATCAGTTTTTACTGGAAATTAAATTGAACTTGCTATTAAAAATGCAATCTATCTTTTAAGAAGTAAGGAAATTGTTGAATTTTCTTAACCTATATGATCTTCTTTTTGGCAGATCCCTTTTCAAATCCCTTTTCAGTGTTTTTTTCAATTCATCCACGCTTTAGCAATTTTCTCTTAAATATGTTTCACCCCTTTTTACTCAAAATTCTCCAATTTAATAAATTTTCCAACCCACCTTATTACACATCAATAATATTTTATCACTTTTCAATCAAATATTCAATTCAATATTTTCAATAATTTATCAATTTCTTTTTCGCCGACTTTCTATCAAGTCAGTAATATTCAATACTTTTAAACATATTTTTTCAATTTAATATTTTCCCCAATAAACAATTTTTCACCGACTTTATGATCACATCGTGCTCACCAGAACGTTGGGTTATTATTGTTAAAGTTGGCACTGACTCTGACTCCCCGTGCTTTTTGCTTCAATTACCAAAATGAAACCCAACAGAGAATACCTTATTAAACGTCAAAAGATTTAAATACAATATTGCAAAATATCTGTACTTTTCTATAAAATTTCAATGAGGTAAATAACCCTACGGGATACCGCTTTTTGTTATATTTTGAATGTGGTTTTACTTATTATAAATTTCATTTGACTAGAGCTTACCTCGTTTAATCTATGTTCTTTTGTTCGATTTCCCGCTGAAATTACTGTTTTTCTTTGTAGAAATTTCCATGTGATGTGTTTATATGATATGTCAAACTATATTGCAAAAATATATTATAATATTTTATATGAAAAAATTGTCATTGATATTTAAGAAAATTATATACAATTATATATACAAAATAAAATATGTTTTACTTCATCAAATTCAATTTTTTGTTATTATTCCGGTAAGTAAATTTTTTAAATGACTTCAAATTAGATCTCAAGGAATAATTTATAGATTTGGTCAAAAACGAGTTCAGCTAAAGTTACCAATGAAAATAATGACAAATATGATGCTGTAAATGACTTAATACAGATCCTTGAGAAAGGTAACATTTATATTTTTTATTCATGTCATATAATAAGATTATAGCACCTCCTAAAGAATTGAAAAAACATCTGGAACAATTTTTAATTGGTTACAGGCATGTTAGTTTAGATGGAACTATTGAAGGAAGGAGAAAGTCGATCAATTGAACAGTTATCTTTTTACGTGAGGGATTCTCGGATTTGGTCAAATGGCATCATGTAAATAATTGTAAATCTTTAAAAATCCAAAAAATTCTAATTAGTAAATTTTGAAACATTTTTAAAAAAAATTTTAAAACATTTTAAAAAACTTATTGATTTTATTTAAGATCTCTGCAGTGTGAAACAACAGAAAGCAATTTATGATTTTGGGTATGCTAGATATAAATAACAAAACAAACGAGAGGAAAAGTATCATCAGACAATTGTACTAAGCTGAAAATAGTATATTCATAAACTGTACTTTAATTGATATTATTGACAATTTTTTATTTGATTTAATTTTTAAAAACAAAAAAAAAACGAAAAAACGGAATAAAACAAAAAAAAACGAAAAAACAAAAAAATAAAAAAAAACAAGGATAGAAGTTCATATGTTTCACCTCAGAAATTTAACATAAAAATTACTTTTCATTGGCAACAAAAGTTGAATTTTGACCAGAACGGAATTAATAATTAATTGAGCACAATTTGTTGTGTACGATGCAAATTCAGGAATTCTTTATCCATCAGTTTCGAGAAAATTTTTAGTTATTTTAATGGATTTTATTTTTTTTATATTAATAAATTTTTTAATTGTTATTCTCTATTTGAATTTTATTTGTTATATCCTAACTATGAAAAGCATTATAATTAATTACGTCAAAAATCTATTAATTATGATTTAGTGATTTGAACTCCATCCTAAGGTAATGGTTAGTACAAATTTTATTGTTGAGCTTCATCTCTTCTTTATCTTCTTGTTTCTATTTATTTAAAACGTGTGTATTTTTCTATTCTGACTATTTAACAAGTGTTTTGTTTTCCATATATTTTTAATACATTATAATATAATATATCTATATAATCTGCGAGGTATTGTGGGGGACAGCGGATGCGGTTGGTTGAACATGGGCCGGGTAAATGTTCGGTAGATGGAAGGGTATGAGTGCCGGGGATTGGAACACAGGAAATTGAGACGTTACTATTTGCTAAAGTGTTTAGAAAAATAATAAATTTAAATACAAGCAGGATGGGATTGGCAGTATTGCCATGCCGATAATTGTCGGTTTGTTTCAATTTTCCTTCCTGTTTATAGATCGCGTTTGTACTTTTGATGTCTCACTTTTCATAGTGTTTATAATATTTTTAATTATTAAAAATTTTATTTTAATTATATTTTTTCCAGTACATTATGATTTAATGTAAGAAACTCTCGCTTATTTATTTGATAATCGGGGAAATAGTTTTTTTCGATTTGAGAAAAGTCATATTCCTTAATTTTTCGAATCTTATCATAAATAAAAACTAATAAAAATATGTTTATAAAAATCGGCTTAATTAATAAAATATAACTAATTAACTGTTTCAATTTTTTTCAAAATGTTATCGTAAATTTATTTTAAGTTTTGCTGAATAATTATATTAAAGTTTGGCCAACTATTGACTGTTAAAATCGAAATACATAAATATTACATTTTTAAAACTCCCTCGCTTTGTTGCTATGTTACTAAATCAATAAAACAAATCATATATGTAAAGTTTATAAATTTTTATGTCTTTCTTATTTAGACAACTAACAGTTAGGTTAAGGTTTTTTTATAAATTTTATATTAAAAATATTTAATTGATATCAGCCTAAACAATGAAACAATGAAATGTCAATGAATTTTATATATCTGTAAAGGTTAAAGTAATATTGATTAATAATAAATCATATTGTATATTTGTAAATTGCTTTAATCATGGACGGTGGGGAGCCACCATAGATTATTTCTTATGCTTTGACCCACCGGTTATGCCATAAACATCAGCAAGCTGGGTAATATCTCAATTCCAAAACACCAAAATGTTATTTTCTTCACAATTGAATTTTTAGCAGTTTTTATCCATTTTTTTGTTTTAATAAGTTATTTAAAAATTTGCGTTTCAATAAATTGATAAATGTTAATTAAGTGTTTCGAAGTTATAGATACATTTTTGTCTAATAACATTTATTAAAGATGCCTGAAGAAAGTGTTGGGCTAGAACGGAAGTTTTTTTTCTTCTGAAAAATAAGTTTTCCTGTTTTAATTAGTAAAAATAATGTGCTAAGGAGTAGAAAGCATAAAGTTAGGTAAAATAATATTAAAAAAAACACCAATTAAAACAAAAATAAAAATATAACAAGAGGAAAATAAATAAAAATTAAATTAATAAAATTAAAACCACAAGAAGTTACATATGAAACATATGTTAAGGGCAGTAAAACAAAGAAAAAAAACTGAATAATGACACAAAATAGCAAAAAACTGTTCGTAATTAATGGAAGGAAGGCGTAAGAAAGCGATTGATCAAACAACCAGAATCATAGAGAAAAGAATCTATTTTACAATTAAATTTAATAAATTAAAACAAAAATGAATTGAAAAAATCAAAAGGATTGAAATTTAAGAAAATAAAAAAATGATTAAAATCCGATCATAGAACACACTAAGATGATCCTGATTGGTTTAAATAAATACAACAAAACTATATAAGGAGTTGTCTCAGCAGACATTACCATTTTCAAAACCACTTTAGGAAAATCTACTCAAATCCCTGTATTAGCTAAAGCCAACTTTGTAATCACAATCATCAGCTTTATATCATAATCGACAATCCTTGGTACAGGGATTTTCAATACAAAATCCTACTATCACTAAAAAAGCATGGTAAATTAATGATAAATAGGTAAATTATGGGTCTAAAAATAGAATTACAGTAAATTATGGTATAAAATTTTAAACTAAAGTAAATTATGTGTCTAAAAATTGAATTACAGTAAATTATGGGCTCAGATTTTTGAATTATAGTAAATTATGATTCAAATTTTAAAATTAAAGTAAATTAAGGTCTAAAATTTAAAATTAAAGTAATCAATGTACTCAAATAAGTAAATTAAGGTTCAAAATTTTGAATTAAAGCAAATTAAGGTCTAAAATATGAAATTAAAGTAATCAATTGGTTCAAATAAGTTAATTATGGTACAAATCTTTGAATTAAAGTAAATTATGGTCTAAATAAGTTAATTAAGGTTCAAATATTTAAATTAAAATAATCAATGGTCTAAAATTTTGAAATTAAAGTAAATAAAGGTTCTAAAAATTTAAATTAAAGTTAATTGAGGTTCAAATTTAAAAATTAAGTAATCAATGGTCAAAAATTTTAAATTAAAGTTAAATAAGTAAATTAAAGTAATAATTTTTAAATAATTAAATTAAAGTAATGTAATAAGTAATTAAAGTAAGATTTTTAAATTTATTAACAAAAAGTTAGAATAATAGTAGGTGTTTGAGAATTGAAATTTTTTAATGAAAATTTTTATGAAATATTTTTTAGTCAATTTTTAATAGAAATTTTTATGAAATATTTTTCAATGTTAATTTTAGATGCAAATCTTTGTCAATTAATCATTCACTATATGAAATTATTCGTTAAATATGTAAATATAGGTTATATTTGGTTGTTAAGTAAATTATGATAAAAAATTTTAAATTAAAGTTAAATAAGTAAATTAACCCTACACTGCATGACTTTTTATATTTGATATATTGTACACTTTCACTTAAACTGTAAGACGTTTTAAAAATTGATTTGGTAATACAAAACTATTGAGAATTACATTACGGTTTTTTTGTATTATATTGCAAATATAGCCAATACAATGTAATATGAGAGAACATTTACCGAGAACAAGAGCGAGACAGTTTTTATTCTAATAAGATAATTGTGTATCACCAGTGATACAATATGCAGTGTAGGGTTAAAGTAATCATTTTTAAATAATTAAATTAAAGTAATGTAATAAGTAAATTAAAGTAAGATTTTAAAATTTATTAACAAAAGTTAGAATAATAGTCAGTGTTTGAGAAATAAAAATTTAAAATGAAAATTTTTATGAAATAATTTTAAAAGTCAAATTTTAATGAAAATTTTAATGGAATAATTTTTTTAAGTCAAATTTAAATGAAAGTTTTAAAAGTCAATTTTTAATAGAAATTTTAATGGATTAATTTTTAAAGACAAATTTAGATGCAAATTTCAATAATAATAATAATAATAATAATAATAATAATAAAAAATGATAATAATAATATTGATAAAATAATAAAAAATAATAATAATAAAAATAATAATAAAATTAATTATAATAATAATAATATTGATAAAAAAAATAATAATATTAATAAAAATAATAATAATAATATTAATAAAAATAATTATAATAATAAAAAAATAATAATAAAAATAATTATAATTATAATAATAAAAATATAATAATAAAAATAATAATTATAATAATAATAAAATAAAAATAATAATAATAATTCAACAATCAGTTACTAAAAACCAGATACTAAATATTTTTAACTAGGTGCTAACAAATAAGTTTCAAATACTTACAACATGAAAAAATTTAAATTATAAAAATTTAAATTATTCAAAATAAATATCATAAAAATGTAATTAATGGACATAAAAGAACTTTAAATTTTAGTCATTAATCATCCAGTAAATAAAAAATACTGATCATTCAAGTTAATATGAATCAACTAAGATAATAAATTAATAAGATCTAGTAAATAAATGGTTTAGATTGAATAAATTAATTGAATAAATTAATTGAAATAAATTAATTTTAATTATTCTTTAAAAGACACGTGTATACTCAAGTTGATTGAGTGATTGATCAAATTATTCATTTACAATTATCAAATTCAACAATATCTTAGAAATAAATATTGAAAGAGACTGATATAAGCCTACTAATGATAACATCTAATAAACAAGTAAATTCTTTTAAATGAAAATAATTGGTATATCCAAGTGAATTCTCCAATAAAATCATCTAAAAAGCAACAAATTTCCCTGAAATATCTCTATCTTCAAAGATTAGTATTTTAACGATAAATACCCTTAAAAGAATATATATTTCCCTCAGACTAATAAGATTACTTAAAATCCTTTTAAATGACTATAATTATATCTTTAATTCCTATTATCACACATATTTCACTAAAATCATTAACTCTAAACAATTTATAAAATCTAATGATAAAACCAGTTATAATTAAAAATAATTAAAAATAATTAAATTTTTGTTCTACTCGAAATCAAAAATAAATAATACTGTACAATTTAACCAAGTAGTTGCATTGAAAAATTCAATTTATCCACCAAATAAAATCTAATGATAAAACCAGTTATAATTAAATTTTTGTTCTAAAAATAAATCATTCTATTTGAAATTTAAAATAAAATAAATATTAGTGTACGATTCCCTTATAACTGACTAGGTCTCATTGAAAGATTAAATTTATCCATCCAGTAAAATCTAATGATAAAAACAGTTATAATTAAAAAATAATTAAAAATAATTAAAAGATTTTTCTAAAACTCAAAATTTAAAATAAATATTACTGTACAATATAACTGACTAGGTCCCATCGAAAGATTAAATTTATCAATATTTCTTCAAATGATCATAGTTTACCGATATTCAACCGATTTAATTACTACTTAAAATCATCCGATAGATTTCTTCCAATAAAGATGAATTTTCTTTAGTTGCTGTCAAGGTTTTAAGTCAATATTTCTCAACTTTTGTCATTTTCCGCCTAAATAGCTAAAATTATTTTTAAAGTTGATATCAATCCAAATTATCTATAAAGATTTCATTGTTAAAACCAAATAAATCGGTTATTATCCCTACTTAATAAAACATTGTTCTAAACCATAAATCTAAATTAATTTACTGTGCATTCATCACAACCTAATAAAACAATATTATTTCATATTATTATTAATTCATAACTGACTAATGTATTGCCATTTCCCTTAAAACATTGATATTTTACCATCACCCTTAAAAAATCATATATTCCCTCCTTATCCGATCTCTCATTAAATCCAACCGACTATATCCCCCTTAAAAGATCATATTTTCCCATCTTAACCGATCTCTCATTAAATCTAACCGACAATATCCCATCTAAACCGATCTCTCACCAAATATTTCTACCCCTTTAAACATCAATATCTATCCGACTATATCCTTTAATTCTACCCACTTGAGGTTATATCCCCTTTAATTCAGTCGATTCTCTTAAAATTCTTAGATAATTCTTCAAAAATATGAATTTTCATTAACTGTTATCTACATCCAACATACATCTATGAAATAATTTAATATCTAAAAGATCAAAATTCACTAAAATCAATATTTTCTACAAATATTTCACCCATCAAATACCTAACTCGAGATGAAATATATTGATCATTTTCAATCAATAATAACAAACCAAATTTCAATAAATTCTGCAATAATTTTCAAGTAAATTTAAAGTCCTTGATAAAGTTATCTGGTTTCTTAGCTTATGATTTTTAAAAGTTCATCAATGTGTAAATGGAAATATTCTCAGAAAATTATTGAAAAAAAAATTATTTAGTCAAATTCAATATCGTTACAAAGTCATCATCATCCAAAGTTTATCCTATCACTTGATTATTGTAAAATCTGTAATTATTAACCTCATTAAAATTAATTTTTATTTAAAATGAAAAAATAAGTCAATAAAAAATACAGCAAATTATCAAGAAATTAATTAAATTTACATTAGAATTAACATTAAAACTTTAAATTTTTAAATATTCTTTCAATCAACATGAAATTCACTAAAATTACAGAAATTCACAAAAATAATAGAAATTCATAAAAATGATAGAAATTCATAAATATGATAGAAATTCATAAAAATGGTAAAAATTCACTTGAATATTTACTAAAACCATCAACTCAAAAAATTACCAATGAATGCCTTAAACAACAAATTTGCCTAAATAATCATTCAAATAAAATCATTAAAACACACCAGTACATTTATGATCAGTATCCTTACGACATGTTGAATGTGAGCAATACCCTTGTGAGCAATACCCATAGGGGGTCAAAATATCTTGTTGGATAAACTCAGAGTACATATAATAAAACCAATTAACTCATTCAAATTTATCATTGAATCAGTCAAATTATCACAAATTTTGATAAAAAATCTTATTCTAAAGTGGTAGGATAAAAATGAAAAGATAATTATTTTTCAGAAACTTTGAGAAAATTAACAATATTATTCTCAGGTGGTAAGAATCTTCATTAATGTGAGGAAATTATTCATTACTTGATGATAAATTAATAATTCAAATGGGTGAAAATAAGTGGTAGAATAATTCATTAATGTATTATGAAAGGTAAATGAAAATATATACTGAGAAGTGGCATAGATAAGATGAATGCGGTTAAGATTTGAAATATATTAATTGCATTTATTTAAAATTATGTCATAAAATTCATAAATTTAATAAAAATATTTAGTAGAATTTTAAAATAAATTAATGTAGGGAGGATATAAGTGATAATAATTAGTAGAAAATCCCGGGGATAGAATTGATAATAATTAGTGGAATATCGAAAATCGGAGGGATATAAGTGAGGAGGATATAATTTAAATTATTTTATTTTAAACTATTTTATTACATAACAAGCTGTTAATGGTATTTGATCGAGAAATATTGAATAGGTATTTTTTTAATTTTTGACTAAAATAAAATTTAAAATAATGGCAAATTATTATTAAATGTTTTAATTTACACTAAATATTTCAAAATCAATTATCATAAAAGATAATATTAATTATTTACGCTTTTTAATCAAAATAAATTAAATATTTAAATATACGACTTTTATAAAATTCAGTTAAAATTAAATACTTTACACTAAATTTAAAATATATAAATTTTATAAGTAAAGTTTTTTAAATTCTCAAATAATGTAAATAATAAATTAATTTTAGTTATAGACTTTTAAACTTATTGACGGAATTATGTAATAAAAATAAAATGTAATTTATATTTTAAATTTAGTGTAAAGTATTTAATTTCAAGTTGAGAACTTATGTTTATTTTAAATAATTAAGAAATTAAGCTAATATAGTACTTGAAAAAAATTAGGATTATAACAATATAATTAAGGTTCCTATAATGCGTAAAAATAATATAATTATAACAATATAATATTACTATGATAATACAATATGATAATAACAAAACAATAAAATGATAATTTAAGCCTTTTCCCTATTTGACTATTTTCGAATTTTTTTTCATTAAATACATTATTTGCAGCAAAAGGCTTAAATTATCATTATATTGTTTTAAATAATAAATGCTGCTACCAAGAAATCATCACTTTATACGATAATATAACACTTATAAAATACTTAAAAATAATATAATTAAAGTTATAACGAAAATAATAATAACCAGTAATAGGTCTTAAAAATATTAATTTAATTTTAATAAAAAGATAGATGCAAAAAAAATAATATAATTAGCGACTTAAAATCATTATCAATAGCCCAAAATTTTATCGACTTTTTTGCAAGCTAAAAATATTAACTTTTAATAGCTTTAAAAATAGAAAGGACACAACAAAAAGTTCAAAAGAATCCAGCAATCATATAATACTTAGCAACCAAAGTCTTTGTAAAATCGAATTTCGAGGAAGATTTCGTTTGAAAGAGAGATTGAGATTATTTGTGGAATTGGCAAACATTTTGTTAAAAAAAATATTTAAAAAAAACACTACTTCGTTTTTCATATTTGATAGACATAGAGATACAGCAGAGCAAAGTTTAGAATCTCAAGCTCTTTTTAATTGAGATCTCAATAATATTATTATCGTTGATGTTATTTTTGTTACTGTTTTATCATTATCATTGTTATCATTATGATTTGTTATTATGTTCAGGAATATTACGGTTATTATGATCATTGTTTTGTCCTAATAAAATTTATAGTGAAGTAGATCTCACGGAACCATCCAAAACGAGAGCAAGTAACAGGACAATATCTTCAGACGAGAATGACAGAACCTCGATAAGGCAAAGCAAACCTCCAGTTGGTTCTAGAGAACTCAGAAGAGATAATATCATCACTTTTGAAATTTAAAAATAAAACAATAAAAACTATTTATCTCTTTGTTATATTGGCGTTATTCAGGTTATGCATGATTTTTCGTTTGTAAAATTATTTTTTTTTAATTTAAGAGACATCGTTTTAAATTTAAACTTTTAATGAATAAATGACATAAAAATTTATTAAAGTTTTTAAAAATAAAGTTGAATTTTAAAGAAATTAAGGTTTCACTTTTAACCTTCGACTTTAGTCAAGTCTTTGTTATTGGTTTAGACAGGGCTCGTTAGAAAGATTTTTTGAAAAGACTTCCTGTTACTAAATAAAAAAACTTTTTATGCGATTACAAGAAAAATTAAAAAAATTTAGAGAGTAGAAAATACCAAAAACTTGAAAACATTTCCGCAAATTTTTTGTTACATAAACTATTACTCATCGATTTTTTTGACATGAACCCTTTGGCCGACTGTGGAACAAAGACCATGAGTATGACAAAAATGTATGACACATCATATTGTAGTCTGACTCACCTTCTATACCACCAACGACTCATCGCTTCAGTGATGAGTAATTTCTTTGTGAGCCAATGAGGCTTCATCTCCCTACTGCCAAGGCTTCGTCAAATTCCCCTTTCACACTAAAACAATAGATTTGTAACATTTCATCCAAAACATTAGAGTCGTTTTCTAGATAAAATTTACAACATTTGCTCACATTATAAAATTAAATAAAAAGATAAAAAATTATTTTATATTTCATATAAATTCATCATTAAATCTTTAACTACGACAATAGATATAAGATAATATAAAAGTACGAGTGGTTTGTCAATGGCAGAAAGTCCTTCTAAAAGTAATCGAAGCGCAGAATTTGACAGTTTGTGATTGGGCATTGTTTCGATGACTTCCTTGATAAGGTCTCCAAAATTATTAACCAAGAGCATAATACAATTGAAAAACAGAAACCACCAAAAGAGTCTTTTACAATTTCCTGGAGCCCGATTTATCGACAAGGAAAAAAGACAGGTTTGTGAAAATAACTCCAAAAGTTTTACGGTGTCGTAAAAAATGAGTAAAAACCCCTTACCGACTGAATTGCTATCTAATACACAATTTATATGTTGCACAAATCTTGACATGAATTTAACACAAATCCCAATCAATCCGAAAAATAAATAAATATTTATAATATTGTGAAAGTGTTTCTGATCCGGCAATTTCCATACTCGCCATTCCGGCATCATTAGCAGTATCAGCAGCATTTTCAACATTTCCAAAACAATTCTAATCACAGTGAATACGTTCTGTGAATTTGTGGGATAAAAATCCATCACAATTGTCATTATCGATGCCGAAATTGATATAATCGACCCGAAAATCAATAAAAAGTGCTTATTGTGCAAAATCGATTGATTCCTGCCAGATACCCCATCGTATCGATGTTCAAGGACGTGTTGAAGGTTATTTTTCAAACTGATATAGAAATAAGGATTCAGTACGACGAACAAAATAATAATACTTTCGCTCAATAAAATCGGCATTTTACCATTAATGTCACCCACCTGAAGACTCGAATTGCTAAGTGGGCTTATAAACGATTGGAAATTCGTCGTCTCTAGGTAAACAACGGAATAACAGAATTGGAAAAAAATGAATATTATGACGCTTGAAATGGTCACAATATTGATGAAATTCATATTCCATTCTTCCCCGGTATCAGTGAAACCACTTGTGTTTACTATTAGGATAATTAAAACAAAAAATGTAATAGATAACATGAGCAAATTTATCGTTAAGCCGTTTATGATCAGATAATTGTGAAAGAACATGATGATCATCAGAAACATTGAGACGTTCATTGTTAAAATCAAAAATGGCATGCAGATCAAATAGAAAATTAGCGGCTGCTCAATGATTCTTGTTATTCTAAGGTTTCGATACCTATAGTTGATGTTCAGGCAGAAGTCGATCAGTATTATGTTTAGGAATTCAAACCCTGATATCCCATAATTGTAGATCTTCCACATAACATGTCCATTACTAGGTATCATTCTCATTGAAAAATAAAAGTAAACCGACATTATTCCTATTCCCAAAACGAATACAAAGACTATTCCTGTAATTCGGTACAGAAGCTCTTGCATGAAATTTCGAGAATTGAACATCATATTTGTTTAGTGAAAACCACTTAAGCGGCGCGACAACAGGATGCGAATATAGGATAAATAATGATAAATGCAAAGAATGCTAAAGATACTTCTGATAATTGACAATTGATAAACGTCAACAGTTCATTTAAACAAATTATTCATTTAAAACTGTGAATGTCGCACATCAGTAAAACAAAACGACAGGAATTGAGACATTGCAATAATTCAATATATTTCCTTATTTAAATTTTTACAAAAATTATTAATTACAGAAAAATCAGAATTCTTTTGTTTAAATAGGCCCATTTCGTTATTTCCTTTGATCACTTTATAAGACTATTAAATATTTTACCGAAAAAAATAGAATAAGAATTTTAATTTAAATAAATAGTACATATAAATACATAAATAAATACTTTTTTATGAATTATTCATTGCGTTGGGGTTTTGTAAAATTAACGTAGAGACAGAATTTAGAACAAAACAATTAAAATATAAAATTCACACAAAAATATGAAAATTAATTAAAAAATAATCGTAATCAAACTGTATCACAAAGATATTTTCATAAAATTTTGAAAAACATTTTTTTAATCATATAAAACTTAATTTAATTTTAAAAACACACAAAAATTGTTAACATTCTAATATACAAAATCTTTTTTAAAATTAATATAAAAAATAATTTTAAATTTAAAAATTAAAAATTGACTTTTATACAAAATATTTTTACAAACAACAACATCATTCCAAATATTAAATATACAAGTTAAATTATTTAAATACATTAAATATCACTGTAGAATAAATATTAATTATTGGATTTAAAGATCCAATTACCAACCCTCGCACGTTACTAGTTTCCAGTAATTACTCAAACTCTTTGTCAAAATCTTAACATCAGAAATATGTTGGCGTTTAGGGGTATGTCATTTTAATGTTAAATGTGTTAGGGTAATTATAAATGATAAATCGATTCCTTCCTAAACGACTTCATGACTATTATACTTTAGAACATCTGTGTACCCATGGTGACGACCATGCTGGTACTGTACACAGTGGTGGAAAATCAATGAGCAGGTGAGCGCTATTGCTAAAACTACTCCTCATTGTATTTTCCTTACGGGTTCTGGAATGCCGATAGAAGGTCTTACGTCATTATTCATTGGCTATTCTATTATTAGTGTTGTCATATGTTCATTTAACTGTGGTCCTTGTTACTAAATGTTTTCTATGGTTCTCTTCGAAATTTTGAGCAGGGATCAGCCCTTATTTCTAAACTAGTAAATGTAATTTCATATTCCACATAAAATTTGAGTAGGGATCTGCCTGTATTTCCAATTCCAACCTATGTCCTACCAAAAACGAACCTGTCTTATACTATCTAGATTTATACAAAGCTTCAAACCGACCAAAATGACTTTATATTTTCCCTCGACCCTATCCCTAACTATATCCTATAAAAAGATGTACCAAACTGGCGAAAACATCTGTCGATCAACAGCAAAAGTGCCATCCGCCCACAAACATTCTGTTCAATCTAGGACATCAATGAAACACGAAGATTCATAGCATCAGATCAAATAATATTTATGTAAATTATGATTGTTATTCAAAATGCAAAATTAAAGTAACCATTAAAAAAACAAAACATAAAAAAAATATAACTAACTCAAATCTAATTTAAAAATTTTATTAATCATAAAATTACATCAATTTATGCCTTTCATAAAATTATACTACATAAAGTTATCAAAAATACAATTCTACTTACCGCAATTGCATAAACGGAAAACTGAGAGCGCTTAGCAATGTCTGGTAAATAGTGTTGACTTCAGATTAAAAATTAATAATTTTGACTGAATTTTCAATCAGTATTTAAACTGATTTGATTGCACGCCTACGCATTCTTTACTACTGTATCCAATTAGAATATAGTAGAATTTTAATTACTCTTGCATGCATGCATGAGTGTGTGCAATTATATATATTTTTAATTTAACGGATTTAATTAATTGATTATTTAATTTTTTATTAATTTTAATAATTTAATTTTATAAATTTTATAATTTAAATAATTTTGGTTAATTTTATTTTAGTTTTTATTAATTTAAACACTTCGATTCTACAAATTTCATAAGCTACATAATTCTAACCATTTAATTCTATAAACTTTACAATTTACATAGTGTTAATTAATTTTATTATTTCAACGATTTAATTTTACAAATTTTATAGTTTAAATAATTTTAAACTAAACATATTTTACAATTTATTATTTTTCCATCGAAAATTTTAGTTTCACTTTTTTTAAAAATTTATTTATCTCTTTATTCCATTATACGGGTTTTATTGATTTTTATTGTGTTATGTAATTTATATTATTTTATTTATTTTATATTAAACTTTGTGCGGTTTTTGTGTTAGGTATTTTCGATCCATTAAAACAAACTCTCAATTCTCGGTTTTAGCGCAACAAATACTTATTTTTTTACTCGGTAATGTGGGTCAAAATAAAAACGTTGCCTTCGTTCTTTGATTATTTAAATTTTTTAATTAATTTTTATATTTCATTTTATTTTTTATATTTTTGTGTAAATTTTATATTTTAATTGCTTTTGTTCTAAATTCTGTCTCTACGTTAATTTTACAAAACCCCAACGCAATGAATAATTCATAAAAAAGTATTTATTTATGTATTTATATGTACTATTTATTTAAATTAAAATTCTTATTCTATTTTTTCTGTAAAATATTTAATAGTCTTATAAAGTGATCAAAGGAAATAACGAAATGGGCCTATTTAAACAAAAGAATTCTGATTTTTCTGTAATTAATAATTTTTGTAAAAATTTAAATAAGGAAATATATTGAATTATTGCAATGTCTCAATTCCTGTCGTTTTGTTTTACTGATGTGCGACATTCACAGTTTTAAATGAATAATTTGTTTAAATGAACTGTTGACGCTTATCAATTGTTAATTATCAGAAGTATCTTTAGCATCCTTTGCATTTATCATTATTTATCGTATATTCGCATCCTGTTGTCGCGCCGCTTAAGTGGTTTTCACTAAACAAATATGATGTTCAATTCTCGAAATTTCATGCAAGAGCTTCTGTACCGAATTACAGGAATAGTCTTTGTATTCGTTTTGGGAATAGGAATAATGTCGGTTTACTTTTATTTTTCAATGAGAATGATACCTAGTAATGGACATGTTATGTGGAAGATCTACAATTATGGGATATCAGGGTTTGAATTCCTAAACATAATACTGATCGACTTCTGCCTGAACATCAACTATAGGTATCGAAACCTTAGAATAACAAGAATCATTGAGCAGCCGCTAATTTTCTATTTGATCTGCATGCCATTTTTGATTTTAACAATGAACGTCTCAATGTTTCTGATGATCATCATGTTCTTTCACAATTATCTGATCATAAACGGCTTAACGATAAATTTGCTCATGTTATCTATTACATTTTTTGTTTTAATTATCCTAATAGTAAACACAAGTGGTTTCACTGATACCGGGGAAGAATGGAATATGAATTTCATCAATATTGTGACCATTTCAAGCGTCATAATATTCATTTTTTTCCAATTCTGTTATTCCGTTGTTTACCTAGAGACGACGAATTTCCAATCGTTTATAAGCCCACTTAGCAATTCGAGTCTTCAGGTGGGTGACATTAATGGTAAAATGCCGATTTTATTGAGCGAAAGTATTATTATTTTGTTCGTCGTACTGAATCCTTATTTCTATATCAGTTTGAAAAATAACCTTCAACACGTCCTTGAACATCGATACGATGGGGTATCTGGCAGGAATCAATCGATTTTGCACAATAAGCACTTTTTATTGATTTTCGGGTCGATTATATCAATTTCGGCATCGATAATGACAATTGTGATGGATTTTTATCCCACAAATTCACAGAACGTATTCACTGTGATTAGAATTGTTTTGGAAATGTTGAAAATGCTGCTGATACTGCTAATGATGCCGGAATGGCGAGTATGGAAATTGCCGGATCAGAAACACTTTCACAATATTATAAATATTTATTTATTTTTCGGATTGATTGGGATTTGTGTTAAATTCATGTCAAGATTTGTGCAACATATAAATTGTGTATTAGATAGCAATTCAGTCGGTAAGGGGTTTTTACTCATTTTTTACGACACCATTAAACTTTTGGAGTTATTTTCACAAACCTGTCTTTTTTCCTTGTCGATTGATCGGGCTCCAGGAAATTGTAAAAGACTCTTTTGGTGGTTTCTGTTTTTCAATTGTATTATGCTCTTGGTTAATAATTTTGGAGACCTTATCAAGGAAGTCATCGAAACAATGCCCAATCACAAACTGTCAAATTCTGCGCTTCGATTACTTTTAGAAGGACTTTCTGCCATTGACAAACCACTCGTACTTTTATATTATCTTATATCTATTGTCGTAATTAAAAATTTAATGATGAATTTATATGAAATATAAAATAATTTTTTATCTATCTTTTTATTTAATTTTATAATGTGAGCAAATTTTGTAAATTTTATCTAGAAAACGACTCTAATGTTTTGGATGAAATGTTACAAATCTATTGTTTTAGTGTGAAAGGGGAATTTGACGAAGCCTTGGCAGTAGGGAGATGAAGCCTCATTGGCTCACAAAAAAATTACTCATAGTAGGTAGTTAGTAGCCCTCTGGAGCAAGGAGGTTCCCCCGGGTGGGTTCTTCTCCAGTATTTTTTTCTGCTTTTTGATTATGTAATTGCTCCAGAGGGCTACGTTTATTTTTTTCAATACAAATAGATAGGCCCTATAAAAAAAGGCCATTGCTCCAGAGGGCTACGTTTATTTTTTTCAATACAAATAGATAGGCCCTATAAAAAAAGGCCATTGCTCCAGAGGGCTACAAATATTTTTTTCAATACAAATAGATAGGGCCTATAGAAAAAGGCCAAGATTTTCAAACTATATTGAGGGGCTCTCTCTGGTCTTGGGATTTTCAATACAAAATCCAATTATCAATAAAAAATCATGGTAATTTAAGGTCTCGGGATATTTTCAATAGAAAAAGTGGTCTACACTAAAAAAGCGTGGTAAATTTTTGAATTAAAGTAAATGACGGGTCTAAAAATTGAATTACAGTAAATTAAGGTTCTAAAAAATTAAATTAAAGTAAATTATGGTCCAAATTTTTAAGTTACAGTAAATTAAGGTTCAAATTATTTGAATTAAAGTAAATTATGGTATAAGATTTTAATTTTAATAATTTAACTTCACAAATTTATCAGCATCATCATTCAAAATTGACAACTTGCTTGTTTACCTCCCCAGTGATTTCAAGGAACGATTCCAAGATATTTTAAACATGGCCATACTAGACTGGGTTTTGCATCCTTTTTCAAATGCCAACACAGCAGGATCATCCCAGTTAGAAGAAGAAGGAACTAATAGAACTGACAACAAATGAGGAATAAAAATTAAATTTAAGAATGGCTACCAAGAATTTTGGCTGCAGAAGCTGATTTCGCAACTGTATCTAGGATTAGGGTCGATTGTTCAACGATTTCTGATGGCATTCCCATTGTCCTATTAAGCTGAACGTGGATTTAATGCTGTAGTAACGTTAGTAACTAAAAGAGAAATCGGCTCCATGTAACTGAACCTGACAACTTACGGTTGTTTTGAAGTAAAATCGAGCCTGATTAACAAACTCCATAAAATGCATCAAATTCAAACCCTCTCATTAGATAATTCAATGCCTGAATGTTAATAAAAATACTTCTCAGTATAATTAAGTAATCGTTTTAATTGTTCTTATTGAAACATTCTTCTTTAAACTCAGAAATAGGATGGGAGTCATATCCTATCTTATGACAATATAATATTACAGTGTAATTACAGCGTTTTAATATAATCATGGCAATGGCTGCTCAGATCCGCGACAGTTGGTAAGTAAAATAAATTGGGAGGCTCTAGAAAAGTAAGGTTGAGAACCTGAGATCTAATCTATTTCAATGCGTTTATTCTAATAAAATGGGTAAAATGTCGAACCTTGTTAATTCTTTTTTTAATATCCCGATGAAGTGTTGAAAAACGGAGAAGGTAATTGCAGTAATTTCATATTAGAGTATAGTTTACGGACTAATTATGGATACAATATAAATTATCGGAGAAGGATGTAAGAAATTTGAAGAAGACCTATCATTCGTCCGTGAACACATACATTGTCAGGACATTGGAATTATCCACTTCTGAATCTCGCTTTCTGCTAACAGCCACCAACTTGATATTGTTGTCCTTTTTGCTTTGATTTTTGTATGATAAAGAGGTCGTAAAAGTAATTTGTCACCCCCACTAATCCTGCAGATGTTAGAATCTATATGAATCTTTGATCACTTTATAACGCAAAAATATTACGTGATTTTCAATAATTTTTTTCAAACTGAAACCGAAGCCTTGAATCAGTTGACGAATTCATGATCAAAATTTCGTTAGGTTGCTCATAAATGCCCAACTCCAAATCTCACTCTCAAGGAACCTTACAATTTTCTCGTTTCTGATACACATTTTACTGGTATATCATCGAACAAAGTCTGGCATCGACTTCCATAATCGCAAGTTTCCATCTATAGAGTGCACATTAATATCCACTCTGTCTATGGAATTGGCAATGAGAGATTCAACAGCAATACATCAATTGCAAAACCACTCAATTTCCAACAAATCACCAAGACAAGAACCAACGATCAAAAATCCCAGTTAAAGACTACCTGTAAAAATGTGCGAAATGAATTCAGTTTGTTATCAAAGAAAAGTGCGTTGATTCAAGAAACGGATAGTGATATAATCCTATAAATAAACTTCAATAAACTGAAGCTGGAAACTCAATCATCAAAGCAACCGAAAAATGTATTCATCTCAATAGAATCGAATTGCCGGTAAATATCAGTGGAAGCAGAACAAAAGTCGAATTGTTTTAGAATAAATTAGATTTGGAGATTAATTGGTACTTGAGTGACTGAGTTTCTCTTACATAGACTATAGCACGCGTTCCTCTAGACAGAATTTGGTCCCATATTAACGAAAACTACGAGGTGTTTGACATCCATGTCGTGTTCCATGCATTTGGTAAATGCAATTAAATAATGAGTAAATTTACAGAAATAATAATCAAAATGTTCACACATTTTAAACAAACATTTTCTTTTAAATAATTGAATTTTCTTAATTCCTTTTAAACATAAAACCACTAAGGAAACCTTCAAATATCGCACTCGGAAGAATTGTCACTGTGCCCCTCCCTCCTGCATGCAACAGTTCTGCAATTAAATGACTGACAATTTTGGCAATTTATTTATGTACAAAGATGTTTGACAACTTGGTAATGTTATTGTAATTGTGTGTCGGTAGGCATAATTTCAACCAATCAAATTTTGGTCTAATAATTTCCATCAATATTGGAATCATAAGGCGGCACCAACAAGTAAATAATAATATCATTATGGATTTAATAATGGAATTTTAGTGGCTTTTTCCTTAATTTTTAAAGTTTTTTTTAACAAATTGCAAGACTAAAATGAATAAATTTTGATGGTACTACATTTCTCTATGATTCCAGTTCAAAATCAATTTATTAGATTTTTCATATTTCATTAATGTTTTTAATTAATTTAATCAATTATTTATTTTTTTGCAATGGTGCGAAATTTGTCAAATGCAATTTAAGAATCAAAATATTAGAAAATACAAATCATTAATTAATATCACTAATAATTAATTGGAATTCCAATTCTAAAAATAGTAACAGAAAAATTCGATGAAAATTCTCATTCACAAATTTATTAAATTATATAATTTATAACGATGAAATAAAATTAATTATAAATTATATTAGTAAAATTGTCGAATAAAATTGAAAACATAATAATAATAATTTCGAAATAATTTAATTTTATCCGCCTTTTGTTCTCACTAAAACTTGAATAATGTCATTATTCTTTATACACTGATCTTTCAAGCTGACTCTTTCTCGCAACGTTGTACCGTGATGCGTTAAATACGCAGATTCAAAATTGAAATGAATTTTCTCTTTGATAACTTTCATTAGGTCTTCCGTCTTTATACTTGGGTTGACTCTGACTTGAATGGATCTTTGACTCGGATTTATAGATTGCACTTCCATTATGAGATTAATTTGATTATCCTGAATTGTCAATATAAATGATAAAATTAAAACAAATAATAAAATTACTGAATTATTAGAGATGATTTCCAGTGTAGCCTCCATCTCGGAATGTTATAGAAATTGCAGTTCTTGTCTTCGGAAATTATTTGACCATTCAATTGAATTGATTGGATATCGATACCGTATTTGTCTGACCAATTTCCTTTCAATACACTTAATGACATTGAAGGATTTACATTCACTTGATCTTTAGTTATCTCTTCTCCATTTGAATTCGTGATTCGTATGTTCAGTTTAATATTTGCCATGTTCTTTTAATAATAAAATTTGACTTCTGCACCGAATTTTATACTGAATTTCATGGTAAACCAAATTAACTGTGCAATGAAAATTGCTGAGAATGCGTGACAGCCAATCAAAATGCGTTATTAAAAATAAATTTTGGAATTCCATTTATTGAATATTTACTGTAAAGTTAATTGTTTAAATTATTAATTAAATATGCAATCAAATTTCAAATAGTAAAATAAAATGAATATTGCATCAAAAAGAATTATGAAAAAATTATTATTTAATAAAACATAGTTAAAATTATTTAAAATTAATTATCTAAGTCACAATTTGTAAGTAGCAAATAAAATAAAATTTAATCAAATTGTTTTAAAGTTATGTTTAAAAATGATTGAAATAAAATTAAAATAGAATATTTTCCATTTTGAATTACTTTAATAAATGCCATTAAAAATCATTAGAAATCTAGGAATATCTGAAATTTTCTGTTACTAAAAATATCCATGGAAAAATGGAATTTAATTTTAGACTTGGTAAATCGAATCAAATATCTTCATTGTAGGGATAATATTTGTTATTTTCTGTTTTTGTAAAATTTATAAATTGAAATAATCCCCTCAGATATGGTAACATTCGGATGAAATTAATAAAATAAAGATAAACTTTATTTTAATAAATAATTAATTGGAAAATAATTAATCATAGCATGTCCGTTATTATCCAGTATCTGATTAATACGACTCAAAGGTTTTCAAGAATTCATTAGTTGGTATTCATTTGATATCTCTATAAAATAGAACCCAAAAGCACAGAAGTGCAATGCATCAAATACGACTGAAAGCGATAAATATATTTCATAAAATTTATTGTACAAATTATAATTATTAATCAGTTTTCAATCACAATATTCCCATTAGCCTCCTCTTTCTCTCAATGTGGCCGTAATTGAATGGTTATTCTTAATTCCTTGATTCACTAAGCTTTCTCCGTGTGTCAATGGACGGCCTTTCCAACTCAGAATCGAAGAACTTGTATTAAATGGTATTTTATTAGTTATTTCACTCTCTAACTGTTCAGTAGTTATATGTGGATTTACATTGAGATTAAATGGTTTCACGTTTGGATATTCTGATGCAACATCTACTTTTAATGAGATGTTTTGACTCTAATAAATATTGATAACCATATTAATATTCAATTTATAATTACTTCTTTTTTACAATAAATATATAATTCTGATCCTGATTTGATGTGATAATATCTACAGTTATTGTTGTCATTGAGCTCTTCTCCATTGAACTTTATACATTGAATATCCTCGCCACACGTCTGCTCCAATATTGTTTTCAAATGACTTATAGGTTTCTCTTGATCCACATTTGAAGCTAGCGTTCGAAACTCTCTTCCGTTAGAATCGAGAAATTTAACAGTTGTTGTAATCATAGACATTTCAATTTCCAAAATATATTTGTAGATAAATAATTTTTATTTATATTGAACTCCAGTTACTAAATATAGATTTGGAAAACCTTTAAAAACAATCTCTATTGACTTGTTACTATAAATAGAAATTTGGATTAATTTGTCAATTAACATCAAATGATTTAAATTGCAGCTGCTAAATATTTAAATGCTTATATTAATACTTATTTAATAAAAATAATATTTATTTGAATCACAACAAATGTCAATTACATGGGCTTTTTTCTGAGATTCACAGCGATTTTATTGACGGGTTTTGGAGACCAGTGCTAAAATGTAAAAGTATTATTAATATAAAAATAAACTCAATTAAGTTAATGAAACAAGTGCTCATGATAAAAGATTTGAAAAGAAGTCGAATTATTTTTCAAATTTTAATTAATTTTACAAAGTAGACGTTGGACAGTAGACCTAAACCGAATATATGAACATGAAAGAAAACACAATAATTTAATTAGATAATTGGGAAAGGGCGGACGATGACTTCCGTGAAGGAAATACGAACAAGAAGCAGAACTATGAAACAAGCGGTAAAAATTGAAGCCGCAAGCAGGAATTCTATTAAAAGAGTAGTAAGAACATCTAAAGTAATCGAATAAATATTATTAACGCACTAATTATTCACCCAAATATAAAACTTTTTTTTTGATATTGGAATTTTGATAGGATTTTGCATTTCGTTTTTTTGGTCTGATTAGATAGGAGGAGAAGCCGAGCGAAGGAGCCGAGAACGAAGTAATATTCAAATTTCAGGCAAAATGGCGTTTCAAATCATTAAAGAAAAATAATGATTACAAATTTAAATTTGATATCAATAAATTTTTCATTTGTAAAAATCATTGTATATTTACTGAATATTGTAGCTGCTCAAAGTAGAAATTATAATTATGATAATGATAATAATAACGATAACCTTTTAGTCGAAAATCTTTTTATTAAATACATTATTCGCAGCAAAAGGCTTATATTATCACTTTATTGTTTTTAATAATGATAATGGTAATTATAATTATGATAATAATATTGATATTAATAATAATAATAATGGTAATAATAATTATGATTATAATAATAGCGACAATAATAATAGGAATAATATTAATAGTAGTAATAGTCATATTAGAATCAGAATATTCTATAACGCACTAATGAGGATCTAATGTAAAAATTTGTACAATATATATATGAGCAAATCAAACAAATAAAGAAAAGGTTTTTTGGCTTAAACGAAAATTGGGCAAAACTTATGCGTTATTTCTTTAACCCTTTCACTGTCTAGCCCATTTTCGATGACTGGCATGTGACGTCACTGTGCGTATAATAAAAGGTACTTTACAAACAAGAAAAAACATGTGAAGTTGTTGAGCATACTGTTTCATATACTCTGGAATAAAAACAACCTGAGTATCATATATGATCCCCAAGCGTATAACTAATATGTTATTCATGGTACGCGAGTCATATATACGAGTATCATATATGATGCACGGGCGTCTCACTGAAACAGTGTGAGTATGATATATGATACTCAAGACAATGAAAGGGTTAAATGTATTATGTTTTTTGGCCAAATGATTCAAATCGTTACAATGATATTATAATGTGGTAGTATATATACCAGGCGTTTTCATGTAAATCAACCCAATGATTTCTTGCAGAGTGTTATGGATATTTAAATAACTAATTTATAAATAAAATATATATTGTATTATAAGTATCAAATACTATTATATAGTAAAAGTATAATAAGAATAAATGCTGGCACGCATAATTATCATTATTATTAAATTAATTGATTCGTCATTTAAATCGGTTGTTTTAATAATAACAGATTTAGGCAATCAATTTGTATTTTAATATATTTTTAGACTTCAATTATTGACATGGCGACATGGTGATAGGGGATTTTCTAACCCTCTGTAATTATGAAAAGAACGATGATACTGCCCCAGTATATTTCGAAAAAATAGAAAAGATGGTTGACCAAGTTCTGAAGCACAAATGAGACAAGCATTATCAGGAGGTGGGTCGTATAAGTCGAGAATGTCGGAAACCAAGAGTTCAGAAATGCTCCAATGTGGAAAAGAATGGCACCAATCCAGACAGTGCAATCAGAGAGCACAAAATGCAAAGATGAGATGATGGACTATTGGATCATTGGACACAATAGAAAAGAATGCCCATCAATATCGTGTTCAGGATGCAGTAGAAGAGGCCACTTACGATTTCAATGCTGGAATCAGACAGACAGAAGAAGATACGCAGACGAGCGTGGACCACCGAGACAGATACAGGTAGCCGCGTTTCAGACTGATCAAGCTGAGAACGACGAAAAGATCTTATATCAAGACGAATACTACCCAAACCAAGAAGCTCCATCTTTAGGCGAGATGATTGGGTCAATGAATTAATTGGTAATAATGATGAGTGTATATGCAAGTATAAATGTATAAGTAGATATAAATATATAAATAGTAGTAGTAGTAAAGTGAATAGTATAATTACTTTTGAAAATAATGTATATAATGTAGAAAATATAAATAATAACATGAATAGTACAACTCTTTTCGTAGATAATTTAAATAAAGTAAATTATAAAATATTGGATGAAATTATGTAATTAGAAATAAGTGTAGCAGTAGAATTGTAGGAAATATCGATATATTTGGAAACAATAATGAGCTAGGAAACAAATTTTACAAAGCGAATCAATGTGAAATAATAGAAAATGTAAAAAATAAAAAGTCAGTAAAAAATAAAGTTACGGATATTCATGATGCAATTATTTTAAATATGCCGAATGAAAACAATTTAAAAAAATAAAAATTGATGACGATAATAAAAAAGAATGCGGAAATAATTGTACTCAAATTTTATCGATAGTTGATGTAAAAACTTAAAAAAGCAGGAAATATGATTTATGCACATAATGAAAAGGATAGAATATTTGATACATGTGACTGTAGAATACAAAATAGAAGTGAAACATATTTGAAGAAGGATCAGCATAATATTGTTTATGATAAAATGGGTGGACGGCCAAGTGTAATAATAGGCATAAATAATTACTTTAAAAATTGTTTGTTGGATACAGGAGCTAGAATGAATGTAATTGATAGTTCGATTATAAAAGAGATCGGAAATCCAGTTTTAAACGAACATGAAGACAAAATCTGGTGCGTAAATGGTAGTCCATTAAAAACTTTGGAAGAATCAAGCTTAGAATAAATATACGAAGTAGAGAAGAAAATATTGTTTTTGTAGTAGGTGAAAATGTATCTTCATCGATAATTGGAAGAATCGATTTATTACAAAGGTTTGACATTAAATTAATGAAAGTTATCAAAAATGACCTTCGATTTAAAAGACCAATAGAATTAATAGCATTAAGGTTTGACAACATTGTTTATGAAGTAATAAAAAACTGTGGAAGTATTTATGATAGATAAGTGGGATATAGGTAAAATGAATCTACTATAGCATGATATTAAAACTGTTGAAGGACCAATCCATTTGAACCCAAGAAGACAACCAGTTCACCTAGAAGAAAAAAGTGAAGAAGTTATTAAAAATTTGGAAGAAAATATTAGGCATAATTAGGAAGTGTGTGACTCATCATGGAATACGCCATTAGTATGTGTTTGAAAGAAGGAGAAAAATGATATTCGATTATGTTTAGATTTGAGAAGTTTAAATAAAATGACGGAAAGACAAATCTTCCCAATGCCTAATATCGAACAGATGTTAGATTCATTTAATGGATCATATACTTTAGCACCATTGATCTGGGAAGCACATATTATCAGGTTGAATTGACAGCAAATTCGCAAGAAAAGACAGCGTTCTCAACAAGATCTGAGCAGTACTGCTTTAATAGGATGTCATTCGGGATTGCCGCTGCTCCAGTTACATTCCAAAAATTAATGAATATGGTTTTAGGAAATTTATTATGAAAAATTGCTATAGTGTATTTAGATGACATTTTAATATTTTCAAAAGACAAAGAAGATTATATAAAAAGAATAAATGAAGTATTAGAAAAAATAAAAGAATTGGATTGAGAATAAATCCTGAAAATGAAATTTTGGTGAAGGAGACAAAATTTCTTGGTCACATTATAACATGTGAAGGTATTAAAGTCGATGAAGCTAAATTCAAAGCAATAAAAGGGTTTCAAAGACTAAAATGTCTAAAACAATTAAGGAGTTTCTTAGGACTGTGTAATTATTACAGAAAGTTTATAAAGAATTATTCAAAATTCGCTAAAATATTAGAATCGATGTGCGGAAACAATAAAGGCAAGTAAGTTTGGTTAAAAGAATGACAAGAAAGTTTTGAGGAATTGAAGAAAGCACTATCAACTACACCAATTCTAATATATCCTGAATATGAGAAAGAATTTATTTTGGATACGGATGCTAGTTTCGACATCATAGGAGGTGTTTTGTCAGAGAATGATGATCTAGGTAATGAACGTGTTATTGCCAATGGTTCACATACGATAAGTAAACATGAAAATTCATGGAAAACCAAAGTTATAAATAGTTCGGTAAAACCAAAAATTATTTTAGAAATGTTCGGAAATTTCAATCGATAAAATAAAGCTAAATTACAATTATTAAAATTTTGATTACATAAACTATTTGTTTGTTTAAAATTATAAATTTTTAGAGAAAAGGGTAAATTTATAATTTTATTTTTATTATTAAAACCTAACCATTACCATAAAATAGTTATTATTATTATTATTATTATTATTATTATTATTATTATTATTATTATTATTATTATTATTATTATTATTATTATTATTATTATTATTATTATTATTATTATTATTATTATTATTATTATTATTATTATTATTATTATTATTATTATTATTATTATTATTATTATTATTATTATTCTTATTCACAAACTGTTTCACAATAATATGAATTACAAACAAAGGGGCCACTTTTTCTTAAAGTCTGTTTTGGAAATACCAAACATGAGAAATAAATTATATGTCTCGCAATACATTCTGATTGGACAATATTCGGATTTTCCATTTCTAATTTTAGGAACATTTATTGAAATCGATTTCAATATTTAAGAAACAAATTTTAAAAGATATTTCATTAAAGTGATCATGGAAAAATAATTGAAAGGTGAACCTTGTGCAGAATTATTGATTGCACTTCCACAACTGTTTTATTTTGTAAAATCACTAAATTTAATGCGGTGATAATATAGATTATTCAGCTGTGGAAGTGCAGTTGATAACGGCATGAGGATATTCTTCATTACTTCGGATGGTAGGTAAAAGCTGGATTTTGTAACTTTGTCTAACTTATTTTATTTTTTAGATATTACTGATGATAATGATGATAGTAGTGGGGATCTATCCCTAACGACCACAAGCCTCCCACTGTTTTCATGTTTTATGCCCATTTTACCCCAAAAAACGTATAAAAAAACACTAAAAACCCTTAAAAACGCATATTTTTTATTTTGCTTTATTTTGCAAGATTTAAAAAATATGGATTTAAGGCTATAAAACGGAGAAAAATGCTGATAAAGCTATGAAAAACGTTTGTCGGCTTGCGGTCGTTAGGGATAGATCCCCACTACTTGTAGTTCTTCCATACTGCTGAATGCAATCCTGCTGAATGCAATCCTGCTGAATGCAATCCTGCTGAATGCAATCCTGCTGAATGCAATCCTGCCGTCTTGGTGAATACAATCCTGGTTGTCTTGGTAAATAAAAAAATAATAATATAAAAATAGAAAACATAGGATCCAATAAAAAAATTTATTCTAAAAATGAACTGTAATATTTGCAATAAAGTTTTTAAAAATAAAACAGGATTAATTTCCCACTGTAAGTCGAAAGCTCACTTACTAAAAGAAAATAATCTTAATGACACAAATTCAAAACTCTGTCCTAAATGTAAAGGAAGATATCTACATTCAGGATATAATAAACATTTTGAAAATTGTATCGGAAAAAATAGAGAAGTATTTACATGCCCTCATTGCAACTTTTCAACAAAAATAAATTTCTACTATTTAAAACATTTAAAAGAACATATAAAAGAAAGACACTCCGACGATGAAGAATGTCATTCAGAAGGAGAACCTGATCATGTTGAAAGAGAAAAATATAACTGGGATAATTTTAATCATATAGATGAATTTCAATTAAAAATTAATGGACCTGCAACCCCTGGAGAATATATAAAGAGAAATAAAAAAAATATAAAAGATTCTTTCTGTGAAGCTTTAAAAAATTATAAACCAACAAGGTATAATGTTATAAAATATAAAATCACAATAAAAGCAAAATATTGGAGAGGACCAGTAGGCCAAGAAGGATCGGAAGACACAACTCCTTTAGATGTTGAAATTGGAATACCTTTTAAATATTTATTTTCAACTAGAGGATTTAATAAAAGCATCAAGAAATAATTCAAGCAGTAGAAGCAAAACAAGAAGAGATTGAAAATGAATTAGGAGATTCAAACTTAGTATTCAACTCTTTCCAATCTTTAGTAATTGATTATTGGAGGGGATTACCACCTAATCCTAAATCCTATATTCCTACACCCTTTAAATCTAGAGCTGTTATAAATGTGCAGAATAAGGATAACAAATGTTTCATGTGGTCAATACTTGCACATTTACATCCTCAAGCTGAAAACCCTCAAAGAGTTTCAAAATACAAACAATATGAAAATGAATTAATATTCCCGAAGGGATTCACACACCCAATGAAACTAGAAGACATTCCAGAATTTGAAAAACTAAATAATCTTAAACTTAATATTTATGAACATGTTAAAGGATGGGGACATGGATGTAGAGATATTATTCCAATTTATATTTCTGATTATGAAGTACAAGGTAACGAAGTACATGAAAGCGATAGCACGAGGGAGATATATCTTTTAATCTTGGAACATGAAAATAATCAACATTATATTTTAATAAAAAACTTTCAAGCTTTTACATCACCAGAGAATCCAACTTGTGGAGGAGGAACATGTAAAAGATGTCTTCATTATTCAACAACTAAAAACTCTATGATTAAGCATGCAAGAATTTGTGAAAAGGATTCACCAGCTTTAATTAGAATGCCTACAGACCCCAGGATGTATTTTAAAAACTTTTCAAATTTATTACAAACATTAGTAGTAATTTACGGAGACTTTGAATCTATAAATCGTAAACAAGATCTAGTCAACCAATATTTAAAAATAATAGAAAAATATAAACTCATGGATGAATGGAAAGCCTCTAAACAGAAGGAGAAACCAACAAGGTTGAAGGCCTTTCTAAGAAAAAATAATAAACCTAATAGTGTTAAAAAAACTAAACAATTACCATCTGCTTATAAATTATTATTTAAAAGTAATTATCCTGAACTCATAGAATCTAGAGAATATGCATTTCAAGGAACTTCAGAAGATGTCTTGGATCATTTTACTACAAGTATAAATGATCTAGAACATGAAATATTTAAAGCATTAAAAACAAAGTATCCTCAAAATATTTCAGATCAACAATTAGAAGAATATAAAAATACTTTCAACTGCTGGATGTGTAAACAAGAGATCAATACAGATGATAAGGTTATAGATCACGATCATTTAAAAAGTGAAAATAATTATCGAGGAGCAGCCCATAGAGATTGCAATCTTAATTGTCATACTCCTAAATTTGTACCAGTTATATTTCATAATCTTTTTGGTTATGACGTACATCTATTTATAAAGCATCTAGCAGCAAATGCCAAAAACTCTTTCAAGGTTATAGGACTTACAAAGGAAAAATATAAATCAGTTGAATATGGAAAATTAAAATTTATAGATTCCTTAAACTTCCTACAAATGTCTTTAGATGGCATAGCAAAAACATTGAAGCCAGAAGATTTTAAAATCACTCGAGAGTTCTTGGTAAAAAATAATATACCAGCAGAAGAATACTCGACTTGTTTAGCAAAAGGAATATATCCCTATGACTACGTTGATTCATTTGAAAAATATAAGGAAACAAAATTACCAGAGAAAGAGCACTTCTATTCACTACTTTCAAAATCTGGGATTACAGATCAAGAATATTCCCGAGCAAATAAAATGTTTCACCTGTTTGACTGTAAAACTTTAGGAGAATATACAAGTATGTACTTATCCCTAGATGTTTATATTCTAGCAGATTGCTTTGAAGAATTTACAAAGTCTTTTGTTCTTAAACCTTATAATTATATAACAGCTCCTTCTTTAGCTTGGGATACTATGTTATATACCATTTGGACTTCAGATCTTCCAGAATCTGATAAAATTATAGATCTTTTAACCGACCAAGACATGTTTAATTTAATTAAAACAAACATTAGAGGAGGAGTATCCTCAGTAATGGGGAATAGAGAAATAAAAGCTAGAAATGCAATAACTACTAGCCGAAGAATCTCTAAACACCCTAATCCATATATAAAACTTAACAATGAGGAACTAAAAGAAGTATTAGAAGGAATGAAAAATCCTCTATTTATACTTTATATAGATGCAACAGCTTTATATTCAGGAATTATGACTCAATATTTACCAATGAGTGACTTTCGTGAGATATACTCCTCAGTATTGGATCCCTCAGTATTGGATTCCTCAGTATTGGATTCCTCAGTATTGGATCCCTCAGTATTGGATTCCTCTGAAGAAGAATATTTAAAGACTCTTATGAATGAAATACGTTCAACTCCTAAAGATTCTCCAATAGGATACTTTGTAGAATGTGACCTCGACTACCCAGATGATATAAAATCAGGAACAAGACATTTCCCTTTAGCTCCTATAAGAAGAAAGATTAATGTCCAAGAACTTTCATCCTGGCAAATCTCACAAGATAAACCTCCAACAACAAAACTTCTTTGTGATCAAACAGATCGAACTTATTATCTTTGTCACTATAGACTCCTACAGTTTTATCTTTCACAAGGAATGAAATTAAAAAAGTTCATACTGTTATAAGATTTAAACAAGCAGCATTCATGAAGCCCTTTATAGAGGAGAACATTCGTTGTAGAAACATTGCAAAAAGAGAAGGTAACCTTTTAAAAGACAATAATTATAAACTTTTAAACAATTCAGTCTTTGGCAAGACAATGGAGAATGTGGACAAGTATACTAATATTGAACTCTTGACAAATAGTGAAAAAGATATAGCCCGTTATAATCGTATGCTAGGAAAGCCTACATTTAAAAACGCACAAGTATTTTCTGAAAGTCTTACTGCAATAGAACTACAGAATTTGAGAAAACATATAATAAACCAATATTTATAGGCTTTGCAATTTTAGAACTTTCAAAATTACAAATGTATGAAACATATTATAACATCTTAGAACCCATATATGGTCCTAATATAGCAATGCATGCAATGGATACAGATTCAATGTTTTTAACAATAAGAACTGAGGATTTAGAAAGTGACATCTCCGAGAATCCTATACTTTCAAATTTAATAAATTCATCTGGAGAATTATTTTCGTTTAAAGATGAAAAACCTTTTACTCCTATAGAAAATGGAATATTTATTCGTGCTAAACAATATTCATACGAAACATTTACAAAACCTAAATTTGAAGAGCATACATTTATATTTAAAACCCCAGATACAGAAGAAAGCATTACACATAGATATCCTATATTCCCTGATGGACCAGAGGGCCAAGCCGAGAAACCTGTAAAGGATAACAGATGTAAAGGAATTCAGAGATGTGTAGCCAGGAAACTTTCTCATCAAGATTATAAAGACACATTGAATCCAGGTCATAAAGATAAAATTGATGAAGTACATCAACTTAAAAGTGAAAAGCATGATATTTACTTGATAGAATCCCAAAAAGTATCATTATCAAATTATGATGACAAAAGATTCATACTAAGTGATTTAAAGACAACTCTTCCTATAGGAAATAATTTAATACCGATAATAAAAAATCTTGCTAGTTTGAATAAGTTATATGATACAAAGATTACTGATCTTGATATTTATAATGTTGAAATCATTTATCCTGAGAGAATTAAGAAACCTTTATATTCTCAAGTTTTTAATCCTATATGTTTAGAACTTAAATATTTTAATACTGATCCTGAATATATAAAAGGTCTAAGTGATAAAGAATTTAAAGATCATAAGGAGGTTCTAAAAACTAATTTCGAAAAGTTAACATCAGATTCTATCAAATGATTTTTTTCTTTTAAAAATGTCAACAATTAATTTAAGAGTGACAACATCAACCTTTTGAAGGGCAATAAATTTTTTTATGTATGATTCTTTAGCCACTTCTCTCGTTTAATTTTTTTAGAATATTCATTAGTTATAACATTAGCACTTTTTAATCTATTAATATTATTTTTAATATCTTGTATTATTTGATTTGATTTCATTATTTCATCATCAGTTAAGATTCCATCTTCCAAAGCTTTTAATTGAAATAAAAATAATTTAGAGATTCCTAATTCTATTGATAAACAAACTTCACGATATAAACTTTTCTTTTTAGAAGTATAAGATAATGAAACTATTTCAGTCAAGAAACCATCAGCTACAGAAATACTTCCAAGTATTACAGGTGCTATTGTTAAAACTGGTAAAGTTATGGGTAAAATAACTGTTAATATTGCAGATGCAAATCCTAAAGAATAACCTATAATTTTTAAAACTGTATTCCCTTTATTCCATCTATTTTTAACCTTTTTATAATGCTTTAATAAATCTTGTAAATGTAAGATTTCTGATTTAAATTCTTTTACTCTCATAATTTCAAGTTCTGTGGGAGCCGAGGCTTTGGAAGAATAATATCTTGATGATAATTCTGGATATATTTTTTCTTCTCTTACTTCTTCCATTTTAATAATTAAAAAAATAAGACTTTATTCTTCTGAGCACCATCTGGTACCAATACTCGGATATCAAAAGAAACTCTTGTTGAGAGGATATCTTTATACAATTCTCTCAATGCTTTACGAACTTCATCAACATCAACCTTTTTTTCATAAAATATTAAATCTATATATTGTACAAGTGTGCTTTTAAAAATAATATTCTTACTTTTAACTTTATGTAGTCCATGTGAATGAGTATTAACATACCAATCTCCGTGTGGTAAATCATAACTAGTCATTATAACATCACCCTTTTCAAGCTTACTATTATAATCACATTTCACAAACCATTTCATTCTTTCATTATCATCATCAAACAAAAAGAAATAAGGATCAATAATCTTTACAACCATAAAAACACCCCATTCTTTACTGTTTGTTGTTATTAAACTTGGTTCTATAAAATGTTTATATGTATGGGGTAATAATGTTTTATTCTGTTCTAATTCAGCAGCTCTTTTTCTAATACTATGTGTGGTGTTAATGTGTGTTCCATGAGACTCTAAATTTGAAATTCTTTTATTAAATGATGTAATCATCTCATTTATTATATTATATATTGTATTAAATTTAGTATTCATAATTTGTTTATCTTTAGAGTTTAATATGGTAGTATTTAACTTTACAACTTGTTCAGTTAACAGACTTTGTAACTTGTCAAATTTATCATTAAATCGTTGTTCGATATTATTAAGCTTTGATTCCATTGAATCCATTTTTGTTGTTAATGAACTTTCAATTCTTGTTGTTGTTAAATCAGTATAATTTTTAACACCATCAACATATTTCTTATTAACTGCATCAGCTTCATCAGTTGGAAAAGATAATTCTTTTATCTTGTGTCCATTTAAAATTAAATCACCCTTCATTGAATCACCTCTTTCATTAATATATTTATTTTCTGTTAAAGTTAATATTTCTTCTGTATTAAACCCTGTTTTTATTGTTCCACCACCTCTATTACATGGAATATAAGAACTCATTTATTAATAATTTAAAATGACATGTGGAACTTCGTATTCAAACCTGTTTCAAATGTAAATACATTGAAATCTCTTCTCCATTAAAATCAATCAATTCTCCTTCTTGATTAAGAATTTTAAAATTAATATCCATTATATATTTTCTACATAAAGGTAAATAATTTGGAGGATTCATTCTTTCAACTATTTTATATCCCATAGGAACTGTGTTTGAGGGAAAGGAATATAAAACATTTGTTTGTTTACCATTATTATAAGAACCAGTTATACAATCGCAATGAATATTTATTGTGTTTGTATTTATTATTTTTATAATATTTTCTGATGTTAAAATAGATTCTTTCTCAACTTTAGGTATGTTATAATGACTCTGTGTAAATCCTAAAATTGTTCTAAAGAAACTATTATTTTGAAACCTAATTCCTATATTCTTTAAAGTCATTATACATTTTGAAGTTGGTAAATCTATTTTAATTTCAATAGCTCCATTTGTTTTTTTAGAAAGTATATTATTTAAATCTTTTATCTCATAAGCCCCGGGTTCTATTATTATTATAATGTTATCCTCGAATTTTGGGGGGCTTACATAACTAAATGTGTTATTATCTTTAGTTATATTAAAAATAGTATTATAAGCACAAAACCATAATAGACCTAATTCATAATTTAAATTTTGATCTAATTTTATTGAATCTTGAAAGTTTATAGTAAAGTCTGATTCTTTTGAATTTATAGATAAAGTTCTTGAATATTTATCTGACATTATGTTTACCATTTTTTTTTAAATTATCTTCCGGAAGGTTGCGAAGCTCCATTTTCATAGTATAGATTTTAAATCATTATAAATTTCTTGGATTAAGGAAGTGAAACCTTCTCCTTTGGATTTATTCAATCTATACAAAACATATAAGCTTAAAATACCACATATTTTAGTATTATTAGGTTGAACTTGTAAAGAATTAAAAGTGTAGTCCGAGAGATAGTCTTCAACTTCTTTAGTGGGTTTAATCCCAAAAGAATCAAAGTATATAGATTTATTATATATACAAACCCAATGAGATCCTTTTTCATTTGAATTTTGATAATTTATAATGATATTCTTTGGAGTGTCTTCTTTCAGACTCGACAATTCATCATTCATTAATATTTTTATTTTTAAATTTAAATAATCTGCATAATCTTTTAAATCAAAATTTGTTTTTGTATTTATTCCAAATGTTTTTAAAAAATCTAATATTGAAGGAGTCATTTTATATTTTATAACTTCGTATTTATAACTTCGTATACTTATTAAATTTATCTTTTGAAATTATTCCTTGTTTTAATAATTCTTTAGAAATCTTTAAAATATCAGAATCTAAATTATTATGTCCTGCTTTTTTAGCTGCTAATAGTTTTCTTAATTCAATAAAAAGATTGATTGGGTTTATCTCCTTACCCTTTCCCTGGCGCTGACCCTGGCCCTCTCCTTCTGTGACAATATAACCCCTTTCATTTTTATTTAAATATTTCTTTAAATCTTGAATATGTTTTGCTTTAGCACTACCATGTACTAATTCTATTAAATTTAAAAATTTTTTAATTTCTAGAAGATCAACATTCTCTGAGGGATATCCACAAACTAATCCATAAAAATCATCTGTAAATTCAAAATCTAGGTGTTTAGTATTATAAACATTTTGTGAATGAATACGTGATTTATTTTCTGAATTTAAATATAACAGAAAGTCATGTTTATTAATTGTTATTATTTGATATCCTTCAACATTAATATTAAATGTAGGTTTAATTGTTTTACTTAAACTCACATTAATTTTAGGATCAAGTATAAGAGGTTTTATATTTAAATCTTCCAACCATGGTAATTCTTTTAAATCTTGTTTATCTTCCAACTCTTTAAATTTTAAAACTTCTAACTCTTTTATGGCTTTAATTGTTGGTCCTTGTTGTTGTTGGATTACCTCATTTAATATTATAGATTCAGCGTGTTGAGTTGTATCTTTTTTATTATATTTATCTTGTTCTGATTGTAATTTTTTTAAAGGTGCTAATCTTTCTTCATATACCATTTTAATGGTATTAAAAATGGTATCATTTTGGTAAAGGATCCGTTGGAAAGGGTTTCAAGTATAAACCTTTACCACTATTCTGTGGAGTTCCTCCAATTTTACAAATACACCCATTCTTTAAAGATTTACATATTTTTTTAAAATCATCTTTATCTTTTGATGATAAAGATTCAGATGTTGAAATTTGATTTTTTAAAAAATCATTTAAACCACGACCTTTATAAGGATCAAGATAAAGACCTTTCCCTCCCTTCATTTTCTCGATTTCAGTTTGTAGTTTTTCTTTTTCTAGGTCTGTCTTTTGAGATTCTTTAGCTTTTTGAACTGTAGTTGCAATTCCTCCAGCTATTCCAGCAGCACCTGATAGTCCGGCAATGATTGCAGGTATTAAAGCCGCCAGAGGAAGAATCCCTCCTTCCTTTAGTTTTTCTTTAACTTGTTCTTTTACATGTTTTCCAATAAAATATTTTTTACCAGAGATTACTACTGATTTATTTTTATTTGAATTTATTAATTCTTGCAAAGATTCCTCTGTAGGGTTTTGTGTTGTCATTTTATAATAAATAAAAATGGATACTTGAAAACCAATTTTAAATAGACATAAATCTAAATTTAATAATAAAGTATTTCCTGATAATTTTAGATGCTTAATTATTGGATCTTCTGGATGTGGAAAGAATGTTCTTCTTATGAGAATGTTATTAGAAGATGGTTTTTTGGATTATAATAATTTAATCTTTTATTCTACAACCATTAACCAACCGGAATTACAACTTTTGAAATGTGGATTTGAAAATAAATTAACTAAAAAAGCTATAATTGATATTTTTAAAAATCAACATACATATCCCGAAGAGGTTTTTCATCCTTGTGATATGGTTGATTGGTACAAGGAAAAGATTTTAGAATCAGATATTAGTAATAAAAATGATTATATAGGGGATGGAATCCAGATCTTATTCTCTAATAAACCTGAAGATGTTTTACATTGTGATTTACTTCCTAAAGATAAAAAGAATCTAGTTATATTTGATGATGTTGTTAACATGAAAAATCAAGAGATTCAAAAGAGTTACTTTACACGAGGTCGACATAATAATTGTAATGTTATTTATATATCTCAAACATATTATGCTTTAGATAAAAACTCTATAAGAAATAATTCTAATTGTTTTATATTTTTTAAATTAGACAAGCGTGATAAGAATATGATTTATAATGATTTATTTTCAAATGTTGAACCTGATAAGAATATGTTTGATATGTTTGTTGATAATCATTGGAAAGAAAAATATAATTATATTTATTTGGATAGAGAAGAAGCTGAAATATGGAAAAGTTTGTTTTAGGGCTTGTCGACTTAAAAATCTGTTTTCTGTAGTTCATTATTATAAAATCTACCTAATATTTTTTCATTATTTAAATCGATGATACCATATGTTATTGGAGTTGTATAATGTATTTTATTTATAATAAAAATTTCATTTGTCCATTTTGCTGTGAATCCTTTTTCAAATTTATTTTTATATTTAAATATTCTTACGCGGTCACCAATTTTAAATTTTGGTTTTATAGGGGTTGTATCAACAATAACATCATTTTCAATATTTACCACTTTAACTGTTTCAGGATTCAAGGAAGCATTTAAAGGTGTTGATTTTATAGAACTATGTACATCATTATTATATTCATTTACAATCTTTTGTAACAATTCATTGTTCCATTTTTGTTTTCCAATAGCAGTAAAATATTTCCACATTTTATTTTTTAATGTTCTATTTAATCTTTCAACCACAACTGCTTTTCCTTCGTTTTCTGTTGAATATAATTTAATATCATTTTCATTTAAAAACTTTGTAAAAACTTTGTTATAAAATTCTGTTCCTTTATCACACCATAAATATTTTGGAATTCTTTGATATTGTTCAAATATATTTTCAAATGCTTCTGTAATAGAATATCCTGTTTTATTTTCTAAACATCTTGCAAAAGCAAATCTTGTATATAAATCTATTACTGTTAAAATTATTTTATATTTTTCAGGGTCTGATGATTTGGGCATAAAGACTAAATCAGCAGACCATGTTTGATCTTTTTCATGTACTTGAACTTTTAAATATTTTTTATTTTTTCTAAATTCATGGTGTAATTCGTTGGCATATTTTATTTGTGATTCTGTTGGGGTTTGTAAGGGTTTATTCTCAAAGAGTTGATTCTCAAGGGATCTTTCAACGTCTGCTTGTTCAATAATCCTTTTATTAGCAACATCTTTTGCTTTCTAGGAAGTCTTGCACCCATGGTGATCGGACTGTGTCCTAAGCCTATGAAAATCTTACCTTTCATTGCTAATTTAACTAGAGCTCTTTGAATCTTTTCCTTGCTTGATGGATTTTGTATATTATTTAAATCATGTATTAAATTCACATCAGCAACATGTCTATCTCTAAGATCTTCAGAGTTGTAAGCAATGTCATGTTTTAAAGCTGCTTGATCAATTCTATTTATTGGTTCTTCTCCTTGTTTAGGATTATTATTTTCATCTAATCTAATATCTAATCTTGTTCCTGGTCCAGTATAATTGTGACGGAATAAATGTCTTTCACCTGGATATTTTTCTGTAGTAAAAGGTTTTAATATTGTAGATGTTGTTTTTGAAGATTGTAGGTCGCCTCCTGTAATATCAACTCTCGTATGTTTTTTAGTTTTGAGATGACTTGCTTTGTGATGTCTTGTAACTTGACAATTACAACTTTCACATGTCCAATATTTACTCATTTTAAAAGTTTTTTTATGGGGGAATCTACTTATGAAGAATCTCCCCTAACATTTTCAATAATTGAAATCTTTCCACCATATAATTTCATTTCTATTTTCTTTTCTTCTAATATTAATGTATATACTTTAGCTTTAAAATTAGAATCCTTTGTTATATGAAGTGTAACATCAACATTATTTATAGCTAGGCGATCATCTTGGTCTGATACATTTATACAAAATATAGAATATAAATTTTGAAATCTTCTAAACTTAATTGCGGTTCAACTTTGAAGTCGTGGCATGTTTCAATATAATTCAGGTACGGGAATATGTTTTCATTATTTTCAATATTAAATTCCATTCGATTTATTGGATAATATGAACTATTCAATTTGACCTGGATGGTTTTTAAATTATCACCCCCAATCTTTTGAATAAACAAGTTGTTGTTCTTTTGGAAAGATGGATCTCCTTCTTTGAATCCAATCAAGATATATCTTGGTCGGTATGCTAAATTTGCTACCTTTATGGAATATGTTGAACCCTCTGTCATACTAAATTCACTACAGATTCTATTTAAATAATTTACATTTATAGACTTGTTGGAATTTAATCTTTCAAGGAATTTGATTTCAGAATGAGGATTTAATGTCCATTCAGGTATATGCAATTCAAGTGTTGATAATTTTAATTTAGCTGTTGTGTCTGCAGCTCCATAGAACAATCTTTTATCACCTTCTAGTCTATTACAGATGAGTTCTATAAAAACATTATGGAGCACCCGGTTATAATTTTGAAGGAATCCAAATAAGTGTTTTAATTCAAAATAACCTTCAAATTTTTTCAACTTATAAAGTTCAGCTCTTTTATAGTAAGCATAATTTATATCTAAACCATCTTTATCTAAATCTCCTTTATTAACATCAGGAATCCAACCTGTTAATTCACCATATTCATTTTTATAATCACAACCAGTCAAAATAAAATTTAACATTGTAGAATATACTCCTGGATGTAAAACAGTTTCAATTTCTGATGATCCTAGTTTTAATCTCATGTTGGAGAATAAATTTGGAAAGAAATTGTTTTCTAGGGTTATATCTTTGTTTGCTTCAATTTCTAATTCAATTTTATAATATAATTTGGCATTACAAATATCTATTGGGTTTGATGTTTGAAGAGATTGAAAAACTATATCACCCCTACGATTTAAGTTTGCAATAGATCCTGAAGTTGGCGAGATTTTTAAAATATCATTTTTTTTAATTTCATGAGTAAATTCTTTATTATAATCAAGATTTAATTTATTTTTTTCTTGAATTTTGAGATTTATATTATTCATTTTTATAATAAAAATTTAAAAAATGATAAAAATCCGAACTCCGATAGCGCAGTGGGCTAGACTGGCACAGTGGTTCAAATGGATAGCGGTTCAAATCCTAACTACGGTTAGTTTTTTTTTAACATAAAATAATATTAAAAATTTGAAAATAATATTGAAAATGGTGTGGGTATCTTAGATTTATATTTTATTTTATTTATTTTTATTTTATTTTATTTATTTTATTTTATTTTTTTATTAATTAAAAATTTAAAAAATGACAAAAATCCGAACTCCGATAGCGCAGTGGGAATAGACTGGCATTGTGGTTCAAATGCTAGCGGTTCAAATCACGTCTGAGGTTAGTTTTTTTTTCAACATAAAATAATATTAAAAATTTGAAAATAATATTGAAAAATGGTGTGGGTATCTTAGGAAATAAATCTTGTTTATTTTATTTATTTATTAATTAATTAATTTTTAAACATAAATATGAAAAAAAAAATATTGAAACGGGTGATGGTGGCGAACCGGTAATTATCGCCACCAGTCTTTCGAACACCCCCGGATCGATTCTATAATGTGCACATTTATTTCTTGGTTGTTTTCGGACCTCTTTCGGATTCGCTTTCGAATTCATTTGTACTTTCGAGCAGCACACTTAAAACGCCGATGAAATCGACTTCGTGAGCGAGAAGCAAATAATAAGGTGTGCTGCTATTATCGAATTGATTATGATATATAAGTCTGGCCAGCTTGTATATTGGAAGAGATTTGATAAACGAAAGAGGTTGAAATAAAAAAAAAAAAAAAAAATGATCCGGATCAAAAAAAACTGTTGAGAGGACAGTGAAAAAAAAAAAAAAAAATACCACTGTCCTCTCAGAGCAGTTTTACTATTTTCATAAAATTTTTTATTCTTCAAGATTAAGATTTATAAAATTATAAATTAGTCAAATAGCAACTTGCTAGTTGACATCCTCAAGTAGTGTGTTTATATCCCTAACGACCGCAAGCCGACAAACGTTTTTCATAGTTTTATCAGTATTTTTTTCCCCGTTTTATTAATATTTTTGTTGTTTTTTTATTATTTTTGTTGTTTTTTTTAAGTCTTTATTTTGAAACCAAAATGTCTTCAGAATAAAGAAATTAAAAGATATAGGTTTTTAGGGGTTTTTAAGTGTTTTTTTTTACGTTTATGGGGGAAAAATAGGTATAAAACATGAAAACAGTGGGAGGCTTGTGGTCGTTAGGGATATATCCCCACTACTGATGATGATGATGATGATGATTAATAATAATAATAATAATAATAATAATAATAATAATAATAATAATAATAATAATAATAATAATAATAATAATAATAATAATAATAATAATAATAATAATAATAATAATAATAATAATAATAATAATAATAATAATAATAATAATAATAATAATAATAATAATAATAATAATAATAATAATAATAATAATAATAATAATAATAATAATAATAATAATAATAATAATAATAATAATAATAATAATAATAATAATAATAATAATAATAATAATAATAATAATAATAATAATAATAATAATAATAATAATAATAATAATAATAGTAATAATAATAATAATAATAATAATAATAATAGTAATAGTAATAATAATGATAATAATAATAAAAATAAAAATAATAATAATAATAATAATAATAGTAAATTTCAATTTCAAAATTTTCTTTGTAACATTTTATTTTTTTAAACTCATTATTCCTCATTTATCTGAAATCGTTACTTATACAAACGCTTTCTACCTATCATCTATAAATGTTTAATCTATATTAAAATTATTTTAAAAATTTCTTTCAATTAAACTTCGTTGTCAATCAATTTAAAACGCCTTTGTGAAATTTGGCAGATTTTAATCATTTCTTTATTCAATTATCATATTTTAATAAAATATTAAATTAAATTAAATTACAAAATCATACAAACAAATAAATTGCTTTATAATTTGACTTTTCAATAAATTTTATATGAGGTCAGTTTTAATAACTCTAAAGTAAAATGTTTTACAGTAAAATTTATTTTTAAATGGTTTTCCAATTTTTAAATCATTTTAATTAAATGAAATTAAAGAAATGCAATTAAAAATTATTTATTTTTCTAAATTCATTAAAGTTTATGTTTTTCATGAATTATTATTAAAAATGTCAATGATAACTGTGAAAATAGACATAATTGGATCTGACTAACAGATATCGAGAAGTTTCTCCCAAGGTGATGTCAACCCATCAAAAAGGTTAAAAACTTCAAGAATATTGCTTGAAGTATAATGAGGTTTAGTTTGTAAAACGTTATTCAAACAGCACTAGTTTCACTGACATTTTGGTTTATTACAAAACCATTTATTGATACTATTTGGGAAATTGAAATTTCGAATTAAATTATAAAAAACATTTAAAATAAAATTTTTAAATCAAAAAATTAAACATAAAAAGTTTAAGTCTACTGAAATTTCAAAATCAACTTTTTAAAAACTTGATATAATTAAAATATTAAATATAATTTATAAACAAATATTTAATTTTAAAATAAAAATAATTTATTTAAAAATGTTTGTTTAAATATGAAAGTAGGAGGATAATAACCATCTGGTGTACTCCTTATCCTCCCTGCTGCAGTTTCCAGATGGTAGATAAGGTGCTTAGGGGTAATAGGTTTTTTAGCTAATAAGTTTTTCAGGTCAAAAGGAACTGGTGTTATTCTTTCGCAAAAAGTCTAAATAATTTTTTCTTTAAAAACATAGAAATTTTTCTCAATTAAAAAGCGTGAAAAAATTGATTTTCAATCAAAAAATCCCAAAGTACTATTTCTCGATAAAAACATTAAAATTTATTTTTAATTGAAAAACTGCAGCTTGTTTTTAAAAAACTTAAAAATTTCAAGCCAAATATCCCATAGGTTTTACCCATACGCTACTCGTTTTCAAGTTAAATATCCCTGATAAAAATTTTCAATCCAAATCTTTAAAAATATTTTTTTATTGTATTAATAATAAAATAATATATAATTATCATATTAAAGAGATTTTCTAAATTAATTTAAATCTGAAATTTTAAAATTTAGCTTAATTTTATTGGTTGAAATTTTAAAACATTTCAAAATTTATTTTTGTTTTTACCAAATTAATTATAACTTTGGTTTTCCATGAAATTGTAAATATAAATGTTGTTGAAAATTTTATTTTTATCATATTTCAATGCCAACAATTACTGTCAAAATTGAAATCACTGATTCCAATGGAAGGGTGTCCAGAACCTTTGAAGATAACATAAATCCTTCAATGTCAATAAGAGAATTAAGAAAGAAATGGCAAGACGCATTCAATGTCGACATTCACTCTGTTCGGTTCAATAATCAAGTACTTACCGATTCGAACTTTTATAACATTCTCAATGGATCAACTATAGTACTCTTTACGGAGAAATCAGTAATTTTTTGAATTTTATTTTATTTTATCATTTACATTGACCATTCAGGACGATCAAATCAATTTGGTTGTGGAAGTACAGTCGATAAATCCCAATCAAGGGACTATCCAGTTAAAAGTTAATTCAAATATAACAACTGGAGAGCTAATGGGCAAAATAAAACATAAAATCTCATTCAATTTTGATTCTGCTTATTTAACGCATCATGGGCAGCGATTAAGTGACGGGAAAAGCTTGAATGAACAGAAAGTAAAGAATAATGACGTCATTCAAGTATTAGTGACCACAAGAGGTGGATTAAATATTCACAATTAAATACATTTGATATCTATCAAATAAATATTTAATAGAAAATATTTTTTGTATTAAATATATTTATTTTATTCGATTTATTTTATCAAACAATTTCATAAAATTTACAATTTAAAATATTTATGAACTCAAAATTTGATTCTGCAATATTTTTCATGCAAGTCATTGACAATATTTAATCAAACATTACAGACAATTTTCTGTAAATGCTCATTTCATTGTTATTATTTTTAGAAATGCATTTTGACAATGGCATTGTTAGCATCAATCTGATAGTCTGTGAGTGAATTTTAATGAAATATTAAATCATGTCAGTAGTAGATATTTTATTATAGAAATTTCATTATAAAATCATTTCAATCATAATTAAAAAAGTATAAACATAGAAAATTGAAAACTGTATCAGTAAAAGTTTAACAGAAAACGAGAATAAATAAAATAAAATTGTAGAAAATTACAGATTATTCGCAGATTTTCAGGAAATTAAACAAATAGATATTATTGGATTTGTGTAAAATCTTGGTATCTTACTGGTTGTTTCAATGATACGAAAATATTATTTATAAAAATATACTTACAAGTATTTCACCAAGTAAATTGTCACAATGTATATTGAACATCTCTCCTAAACTCTCCTAAACTCTCTTAAACTCTCAATCAATTCCATACATAAAAGTCTCTATGACATTTGGCTGATTACATTCTTTTTATTAAATCAATAAATTTTGATAAAATAATTAATTACATTAAATTGAGATTTTAAATATATATATGAGGAGGGCCCTTAATAATTGTAAATAAGAAAAAATAAAAATAATCATAATTAATAATAAAGGTTAATAATAAAAAAACATTATTAGAAAGCACTACTCAAACAAACGTTTCAAGTAAGTAGTCAGTTAATAAATCCTAATCAAAGATCCAATCAAATCATAGGATTTCAAATATCAATACGGAAGGAATAATGAGTGTTATCCAATATGATCAGGGATTCTGCGCACAATCGCCCTATCTAGCTCATCAAGGTCCACCACTTCGTTCTGGAGCCAGTTTAAGAGGAAATGTTAAAAATAATGACAAGATCCAAACTAGTTTTCTAACACTGATAAAAATTTTTAATAAAATAAAATTATTATTTGGAACTTTATTATCAATTATTAATAATCATTTTTTAATTGTGAATTATGTTACAGTAAAATCTTTTTTTACACGTTAGGTATATTATATATATTGCAGAAAATCATGTAAATAATTATAAAAAATTTGGAATTCGTGCAAAATCAAAAATAACGTGTAAAAAAATTTATAATTTATTCTTGATGAACCGTATTATTTCAAAATAGTGTAAAAAAAGATTTTACTGTATATTGTTTTAAATTTTATAGTTTTTCCAAATTAATTATAGATTTGGTTTTCCAGAAATGTTGTATAAATACGATTGAAATTTTAATATTATCATTTTGAGCAATGTCAACGATATCTATTAAATTAGAAATTAGTGATGCTAACGGCGAAGGGTCGAAATTTTACGAAGACAATGTCAACCCTTCAATGATAATAAGGGATTTAAAAAAGAAATGGTCGAATAAATTTATTGGTAAGATCCAATCTGTTATATTTAACAATCAAATTCTAAGCGAAGATGAAGATTGTAACTCCTATAACATTCGCACTGGATCAAATGTGCAACTCATTTTGGATAAATCTGTATTTCTGATTTTTATTTATTTCGTCATTAACATTTACAATTCAGGACGATCAGATCAGTTTGGTTGTGGAACTGCAATCAATAAATCCCAACCAAAAATCCATTCAAGTTACAGTCAATCCAAGTATAAAGACAGAAGAATTAATGAGCGCCATCAGAAATAAAATACCGTTCAATTTAGAATCGGCCTATCTAACTCATCACGGTCAACAACTTAGTTCTGGGGTCAGTTTAAGAGACCAAAATATCAAAAATAATGACAATATTCATGTTTTAATGAGAACCAGAGGAGGATAAATTATTTAATTAATATCCTCATCAATTCTTTGTAAACAATTCAGTTTGCTGTGATTTAATAAAATGTTTCATTTAATAAAAATTACCTTTCAATACATTTTTCCCATCAAATTAATTTTATATTAATTTTCATTCACAAATTATATAATTTGATAATATTTTTGATTTTCTATGCTGCAAATGAATTAATTAATATTGCAATAATAATTAAAATATAATAAAAATATTCTTGGAATAACGAGATTTCATTGTTACTATTTTTAGAATTGGAATTCCAAATTATAAATGTTAGCATTATTCTGATAGTCTGTGATTGCATTTTAATGAGATATTCAATGATTTCAGTAAAACAAAGTTCATTATTGAAATAATTAATGAATGTTAAAGTTTTAAACAAACTAATTAACTAATTCATTAATTTTTTTTAAATGGATTTCGCTAAAAATTCACAAAATTCTATTTTTTCAATTCAAAATTTAAAAATTATAAAAGTTTTAAAATTTTTAAAACTTTTAAAACTCACAAAGTTGAAATCAAACAAGATTCTAATAAATTTTCCACAAAATTGTGTTTACTAATATTAATCAATTGCTTCAATCGCTAGTAATCAGGAACTTGAAAACGGAGATGACGGACAGTCATTCCAATGTATTTCAAACAGAATTCCAAACAGAAATTTGTGAATTTTTAGCGAAATTCATTTTAAAAAAATTAATGAATCAGTTAATTAGTTTGTTTAAAAAAGAGGAATTTGTATTGATTTAGCTTGATTTTCAATTCTACCTGAATATGACAGTGATTCTGTCGAAATATATTGTAGTAAAATATATATATATATATATATATATATATATATATATATATATATATATATATATATATATATATATATATATATATATATATATATATATATATATATATTGGATTTGGTGCTTTTAGTTAGAGTGTTAATTAAATTTTTGCATTTTTTAAAAAGGTAAAAATTAATTTTTTAGCAATGGGCCCACATAATTAAGGCGGAGATAAAATGATCAGAATGCTTGAACACCCTAATAAATGTTTGAATGCAAATCATTGTAAAATATTTATTACATTTTAAAATCTACATTTTATCGATTTTTTACTTTCTTTAATTATAATAATTTTAACAATCCTCGAACGATTTGTTGACCATCTCTCTGAAGGTTACCCCTCCATTTCTACGGGGTGGCCCCTGAAAGTCAACAAACCTCAGAATTTTCTAGTCTTTATCGGAATAATTTCGCCTTCAAAAAGCTTCGATTGCTATTTTTAAATGTTTTTAAATTTAATTTATAAAGCTGTTACAATATCAGTGATTATTTCTAAGGTGGTGTTAATGATTTCAATTGTTAGTGGCAAATCTGATTCAGAAAGAAACGACGAGAGGCGATTTCCTTTATGATCAATTAGCCCTAGTCCAAACTGTTATTGGAAAATGTAATTAAAAGTGGAATTAATCTGAGATTATTATTATTGACCGCTGAATGATTGAATCTTTGAAGTTATTGTATTGACTTTAAAACTTATTTGTGTTGGATATTGTTGTTTTAACAATATAGAAATGCCGAATCAAATTACGATTTGTTTTGAGTCGAATCTTTTCAGTAACCCGACAGCACAAGAAATGAGTTGAAGAACATCAAAACTGCTAATTATATAATTCAGTAGCAAATGGTAGATAAAAGTATTTTTTGATCTTTTAACCAACTTGCTGCACCGCATTTAGGAAGGATTTTTGAAACCTTGATGAATACATCATTAGAAAATACTCAAATAAGTGATAAATAACTTGCGCAAGTTTTCCAAATCTATATTTAGTAACTTGAGTTCAATATAAATAAAAATTATTTATCTACAAATATAATTTGGAAATTGAAATGTCTATGATTACAACAACTGTTAAATTTCTCGATTCTAACGGAAGAGAGTTTCGAACGCTAGCTTCAAATGTGGATCCACAGAAACCTATAAGTCATTTAAAAACAATATTGGAGCAAACGTGTGGCGAGGATATTCAATGTATAAAGTTCAATGGAGAAGAGCTCAATGACAACAATAACTGTCGATATTATCACATCAAATCAGGATCAGAATTAGATATTTATTGTAAAAAAGAAGTAATTATAAATTGAATATTAATATGGTTATCAATATTTATTAGAGTCAAAACATCTCATTAAAAGTAGATGTTGCATCAGAATATCCAAACGTGAAACCATTTAATCTCAATGTAAATCCACATATAACTACTGAACAGTTAGAGAGTGAAATAACTAACAAAATCCCATTTAATACAAGTTCTTCGATTCTGAGTTGGAAAGGCCGTCCATTGACACACGGAGAAAGCTTAGTGAATCAAGGAATTAAGAATAACCATTCAATTACGGCCACATTGAGAGAAAGAGGAGGCTAATGGGAATATTGTGATTGAAAACTGATTAATAATTATAATTTGTACAATAAATTTTATGAAATATATTTATCGCTTTCAGTCGTATTTGATGCATTGCACTTCTGTGCTTTTTGGTTCTATTTTATAAGATATCAAAATGAACTTTGTTTTACTGAAATCATTTAATATCTCATTAAAATGCAATCACAGACTATCAGAATAATGCTAACATTTATAATTTGGAATTCCAATTCTAAAAATAGTAACAATGAAATCTCGTTATTCCAAGAATATTTTTTATTATATTTTAATTATTATTGCAATATTAATTAATTCATTTGCAG
>CAUHTR010000987.1:0-94790 GCA_959609185.1 Schmidtea polychroa | reverse complement strand
AAATATAAAAAAATAAGACACACTTTATCTTTTATACATAAAATTAAATATATAACAAATAACTTTTGTTGACTTATAATATAAGTAAAAAATAATTATATAAGACTTATATAATTATTTTTTGATAGAATTTGACTTTGTACTGACTCCGCGAGTCCCTATGCTCAAAATAACTCAGAACCCAGCTAATAACAATCTTTGTTTCAAATTATAAAATTACATAGTTAAGATACACTTGCAAAATTTGAGTAAGTTTACCAAAAGTAAAATGATTTCAGATTTCAGATCTCTGAATTCTGACTATCCTTTAGTTGCTGGCTTCTTCAAAATTTCTTTGGATTCTCTATAATTTCTTTCGCCTCGTAATAGTTTCTAGCCCTGGTCTAATTGAAGTTTCTGGTTTCATTCCATTTGAGATAGAAGCTAATTATTGTCTAAATCCCAAAAATCAACATAATTTGTTCAACGATACCAATTCATTTAACCCACTAATTGCCGGTTCAAATTTGACTATCATCTCTTAACAGTGATTTTTAAGATCTAATCATTTACCATTGAGCCTCAATCTGATAGCTCACTCTGCGTCTACCATATTCGAAATCATTGACACAATTATTTGAATAATTAATTAATTGATTTTTATTTTTTTATACCTTTACCTGGGTGCTCCTCACGAATTTTTAATTCTTATATTCATTATAAAGATTCTATTTGTTACCTGTATATTTGCTATCTTTTCTCCTGAAAAATATTGACTTTTTATTTTAATTAATTTTTAATTAATTTTACTATTAATTTACATTTTTGAGTTTCACCTGCTTTACATTTGAATTTTTGCCATTTACAATTTATTTGTGCATTTTTATGCGACCTCAACACTTTTGCCTCAGTCAGAATGGACCACCATAATTGACTACAATTTGTAAATCAAAAATGTAAATTAGACAAAAGAATATTTTTCTAGATCAAAAGTAAATATTATAATACAACGGCAATTTTAGCACAGAAAATTGTTATCAAAAGACTTGGGCATAACAATTTATTTATCTATTTACAACTCTAATAATATTTGGGAAACTTCAAAAACTATTTTTAGTGAAACTCTTCCTAATTTTTCGTTGCCGATAAAATGAGATCCACATAAAAGAATAATGAAATTGTACTTTTTTCAAAAATAAATAACTATCAAATCCAGTCTTCATTACAGTTTTCCTCAGTCACAAACAGTCACAACATCCCTCCCCATATAAATCAACATATATAGCTTATAGGCATTTGTTTCAATGAAATATTTTTATTTCTAAATTTATTGGTTTTCGTAGTGTATATGACAATTAAAAATATGCAATACAGTTATTATTTTAATCTTTAAAAATTAATTTAAAATAAATAAATAATTCAAAACAACAAACATTTAAAATCAAAAGAATAGAGAATTCTAACTATACCATTATCCATTTTTAGACGAGAACCAACCCTAACAATAGAAATATCCTAATTAAGACATTGATATAAGAAAGGTTTATCTGATCATTAGAGAATGTATCTCAACGAAACCCTTACATAATTACATTTCATAAACTTTTTTCATTAATGAGCTTTACCATTCCCATGAAGAAATCCTAGAATTCCATAATAATTTTTGTCAGAAATTATTATAATGCATTTAATAATAATAATAATAATAATAATAATAATAATAATAATAATAATAATAATAATAATAATAATAATAATAATAATAATAATAATAATAAGATTTTGACGATTATTTTAAAGATTACTGTGGTTCACCAGCTGATAAAACACTTCACCTAATTTCATTATTTTTCATACATTTTCTTGTAGCTTTTATAATTAAGGTTTAATTTTTAATGAGATTAAATAGATTTTTGCTCAACAGGTGCGACATTATATTAAATTCTCTGGTTAATCTCTATTGATCATTTCTTCTTATGCTTTTTCATCACATTTCACTATCAATAATCTTTTTCTATATAAATGAATTATAATTAAATAATTTTTAAAATTCTTATAAAAGGAATTTATGCTACAGTTATTTTGTCATAAAATTTATAACATTCATTATTATATAAATTATTTCTGACCTAAATTTTTAAAATAAATTTTATTTTATAATTTCAAAAGAAATAAACGGTTTAATTTGTATTAAAATTGCAAAGTCTCTTGCTTTATATGTACATTCTTTTTTTATTTCATACATGGGAATAGACGTTAATGCGTAAGTGATCTGGAAACCTCATGTAAACTATACAGTTCTGATTTTGACTGATTAACAAAATAAAATGTCTTGTAATTTTCTAGGAAATTTGATCCACTTATATTTATAAATTATTAGTCAATGTTCTTTAAAATAATAATTTCATCAAAATATTGTATTTATATTTAATTTAATTGAATTAATTTGAAATATTTTTGAATTTATTTCTAAATTTAACAATAAAAATAGTTCACAAAAATAAAATTTAATTTCAAAATGCACTAATTAAAGAATAATAAAATTTTCTTCATTACTCATGTTAAGAAGACACATAGAAGTACAAAATTTATTCTAAAGAAATATTTTCAACATCCTATTATAAAGCTCTTAATTGCATAACATAAAAAGGAGAGTTTATTGATTTTCTAATTATTGATATAGACCAGTGTTTCTCAAACTATGGGTCGCGATGACTAGAATAACTAGAGTTAAATAGAGTTATTCTCATTAAATAAACATTTATTTTAAAATTAATCTTTGTCATGTGGGTCGCAATAAAATTTTTGGCATGAAATGTCAAAAATTTGGGTCGTGATCAAAAAAGTTTGAGAACCACTGATATAGACAACATTCAAACACAACCATCAAACATCATAAATAACCTCTGGTCTTGAATCTACGATTTTGACACATTATTACACAATATGCTAGTTTAATTAATTTTTTAATATATATTAATCATCTTTCCTTACACCCCAAAGATTTTATACGCATATGATTAAAAATAAGAGTAGCGCTAATTTTAGAAACATTTTATTAATAATATCTGTTGTTATCAAGACATTTATGAACCATCTTGTAAAAAAATTTATTTAGTTGTAGTAATATTTTGTAAAAGTGGAAATGATTAGTGGAATAAAATGTTATAATCTCTCTATCAAAAATCCTTTTCGAAAAATTACATTTTACAATTACTCATTGTTTCGATTATTTTTCTGAATATTTTATTCGGATTTCTCAAGTACAGATATGTATTTTTTTGGAAACTCGTGATGGAGTATTTATTGCTGTGGCAAAGAATTCCTTCATAATAAATTTCAGAACTTCAATGATTATTGGGTGCCAAATTAAAATGTAAGTAGTTAAGTAACTGGTGTAAGAACCTCGGTTTAAATTTCTATTGTTGAGTGCATTAATGTTTTATGGTATTAACAACTTAATGTACATGCCCGTGACACAGACGGGCGAACATTATATTTACTTATGATATTTTACATGCTCGTGCCGTAGACGGGCGAACATTATACATATTTACTTAGGAGTTCTAATATTCGTATAGAAACAAGTTTTTGAAATAAGTTTATGACACAAAATTCAAAATGAATGTGTACATTAAGTGGTTAAAGAAATATTTATTTTCTATTTTTTATGCATTTTTAAATGGTTTTATAAATATATTCTTTCACATTTTGCTCAGAAAACCTTCATTTATATGTTAGCAATGCTTTTAACTACTGTTCAAAATGTAATATCTCATGTTGAATTTAGTTTTCTAGAAGCTAAGATAAACAAGGCGCAGTACTATGAAGAATACAAAACAAAATATTAAAAACTATCTTTCTTATGAGTCAGGCATGAAGTCATTCTAGTACTAATCAGAGTAAAAAGATGAGACTTTAAAAATAGAATATGATTCTATTGAGATATCCTAATATTAGAATATCCTAATATTACCTTACCCTGGTTTCCAATCACTGTATTTGTGCAAATGATCTAAATAAATTACTTCTCAATTGGTCTCGGTAGAAGAAGAACCTAAGCGAATTGTTATGGAAATTTCTTTTGAAAAATACATTGAAAGATGGATGCTATTTTAACCTTGATTTCTTGGATAGTGTATACTGTTTTCGTTGCGGTCTCTTTCATAGTTATAGTGAAACAATTTGTATTCTTGATTGAGTAAACGCAAGTAACTGAATAACATTTATTTAAATCATCATATTTCATTTATTATAAAAACTTCTTTCGATTTTCCCCTCTAATTTCTTTTTAATAGACATATTTATTAAAAAATTGATTATGAATAAGTAAAGATATCGATATTTTTTTATATCTTTACTGACTCATAGAACATCTTTTTTATAAATATGTTATTTCATTTATTTTTATTTTGACAAAAGATTACAAATTTAATTCTTTTCAACACAAAAATTATCAAAAAAACTTAAGTGATAAAAAATAAATTATTGCATAAATGTCTGTTTTCTATTGTTTTATCAACACTGAATAATTTCTTCGTTAAAATTTGTTGAAATATTATTATTTAGTTAAATAAATGTTCGTTAAAAAGAATTTAAAAACGCAAAATACACTATTAATTATTATGTAACTTATTTTAACTCTTTCACAAACAAGAGATACACGTGACCCACACGAAATCTTGGTATTTTATGTAACCAAAATTATTATTCTTCTGGAACGTTTTTTTGTAAAGTTTAATACTGCCAACTCTAATTAAATGTAACCTATCAAAACAAATTTTATCCTTCAAAATTTTGTATTATTTTATAATTCCCTTTTATGAAGTGATCAAAAATCCATTTTTTAGTTTTATAAGCTTTAATAATAATTTGATAAATTAATGATTTTTTCATATTTACTAAATCAAAAATTACAAAAATATTCTTAAAATTATCCATGTTAAACATTTTATTAAAATAAAACATACATTTTAGACTTGAGTTTATTAAAACAGTAATTTAAAAGGCAAAAGAATTAGTATTTTTAGGGTTAAACAGTATCAAAATATTTTAAATTTGTCTAATTATTTTTAGTAAAAATATTTTTCATGTTGACCACTGTTTAAATGCATTAAAAAATCGACAAATACAATTTCAAGTTATTTAGGAAATTTGAATAATTTTCAAACAAAAATCATCACAAGAGGAATATTTATGTAAAAGAAATATAATTTAAATAAAAATTATTCAACTACTTTTTAATGAGAGCATTTTTATTTCAATATATAAAAACTTATTTCTTTTCAAGAAATCATTCTTACTAATAATGCATTCAATGCTTTTAATTCAAACAAATCATAATAATGCAAATAATTCATCAATGTCACAGCAAATTTGAAATTATACTTAAACAAACAAAAAATAAATTATTCACATTTTTTTCTATTTTTCCAAAGAAAATAAATAATTCAAACGAAATGTAAATTTGAAAATTAATATTGAAATTATTATATATGGAAATTAAAACCTCACTTAGTAAAAACAAGTATTCAATCTCTGTCATCTTTTTAATTATGGACGAAAAAGAATGACAAATGAAATTCTAATAATAAATTTATTGTTAGTTAACTCTAATGTTGCTTTTGTCAACAGTCTTGAAATGCATTTAACCCTTTTATTAATTAATATTTTGTAATAAATTCTGATTAGATTTCTCCAGGACTTCTTTAGTAATATTTTCATTTTTAATTAATTGTTTAATCATACGGACGTAAAAGAAAATAATAGCAATATATCAAATAATTTTTAATAAGTTATTTTTTTAATTTCATTTTACTGAATATAACGCCAAATATTTATCTTTACTTGTTTTAACGCTTTATTAGTGTGATTAATGACAGACTGGTACGCTATCTATTTGTTGCAAACAATTCCCAATGAATCTCACCATTTGCTATTCTGACTCTATTTTGCGCATTCTCTTGTCGATGGCATTTAATAAATCCCGTGTAAAGGGATTAATTAATGATAAAAATATAATTTTAATATCAAATTATACGAGACTTGAAATTTTTGTAAAAAATATTTTCATGAGTTCTATTTTGATTAGCTATTAATTAGCAATTATTATTAAAAATCAATTAACGTCGTATTAAAGGTTTACCTGAAATTACACAAATAATGTAATTTTTCAAAATACGATTTTCATTCGTATTTCAATAATTAAAATAATGACATTTTAAATATTTAAAAATTAAAAGAAATAAAAATAATATGTAACGAAAAATATAAATAAAACAACAAAATTATTGTTCTCAAAAAAAAATTTCACAAATAAAATTATAAACCAAAAAAAATCCTGAACTTTTGTTTGCAGTCTGCACTATTCAGTTCTTAGAAAATTATTTAGAAATTCATGTAAAAAGATAAATAAGTGAATTAAATTAAAACTAATCTCATTTTCATTTGTCCACATTTTATGTTTATTCATTCCAATAATTGGCAGAAATTGATATGAAACAATTTTATACAATGCCATAATCTAAATAATTTCAGAAATCGAAGCCGATTTTTATTTGGATTTTAACATTTTTTTTGTTTTCCTTCAAAATACATATTTTATTATATAATTCCATAAATATTCCTAATGACATCAAAATCAGGTCTTTACGGAATTGATATGAAACTTTCAACATTATAATATGTCAATTATAATTTGGTGACATTGCTGCAATGTTTTGAGCAACTGTCAGTTCGGAAGGTATCTCTATTCTTCTAAATCAGTTATAGACAATTTTGCAATGAATCTTTACATTCGATTTTATTTTATTCGATTTCAATTTTGTTGTATTTTAATTATTACAGTTCCTCTTTATGAATGTCATTTTGTCAAATGATGTCGTTGATTTTTTATGATTTTCTTATACATTTGACACGGTAAATGACTTCATAAAAAGTTAATCTTTTGTTTAAATGTGACTATTTCGGATTGTTTGAATATTCAAAGCAATTGTTGTATAATTTACAGAAAAAAGTTCTTGTTCAACAATTTTTCTTATTCATCTCAATGTTCTTTCGATAATGGATATTTTCTTTTCATATTTTCACCGGTTTATCCTACTTTATTTTTATGTATTGGTTCAAATATTAGTAAATTGTAGATCAAAGCCATTTTAATGATCCCGCAATCATTTTATTCTTGTATTCATTTTTAAATTGGCTCTTTAATTTTTATAAATAAATAATAATTTCAAATGATAAAATTATAAAATTAATTTTGCAACTTCTGAATATTTGTAAAATATTAGAAACATTTAATTGCGTTTATTTTTAATTTATTATTTAATTTTCAAAATGACTGATACCAATTTTAAGCGTAGAAACGTTAAATATCATATTGAAATTATATTTAGCCTATACTAAATATCGATTCTCATTCGACCAAAACATTAAAGCATTTTTACAACCAAAAATGACTGAGACTAAATATTTCATAATATTTCCAAATAATAATAATAATAATAATAATAATAATAATAATAATAATAATAATAATAATAATAATAATAATAATAATAATAATAATAATAATAATAATAATAATAATAATAATAATAATAATAATAATAATAATAATAATAATAATAATAATAATAATAATAATAATAATAATAATATACACAATTCATGGTGAAAAACGTCTCAGGCTTGTTAAATGAGGAATTTAATTTTAGGTTTTTTAATATAAATTAAAAATTAAAAAAGAGTTTTAAAATCTTTTCATCGAAACAAAATATAAAAATAAAAGTTCATCATTTAAATAAATAAAAGCTTAAATAAAAATAATTTCATTTAAACAAAATTTTAATAAAAAATTTTTATTTCCAGTGATATTTGGCTTTGGGGTATATTGCCTATGTTCCACTATAACATTTATGTATAAAATATTTATGCATATTGAAATAAAATTAGAGTGTAATCTTCATATTATCAATAACAATTTTACAATAACACAGATAATTAAATTATTTATATTTTGAATAAATCTAATACATTCTTATCAATTTTATATAAAATTATTCAATTATAGAGCATTAAAAATTGACATTTCTATTTTTTGATCATTGTTTATAATATTATCCATATGGGATTGACATTTTGATTTAAAATTATATTTAATTTATTACTTATTTATTATACATGAGGTCTCCCGTAGGAATAAGTGGAGAGTACAAACGGATTTTCCTTTATTGATCTATTACCTATTTAAAAAATAGGTTGTTGTTAGCCTAATTGTAATTTAAAATTCCACAAATACAATAAAATGTTTTCGTAATATTTATGCTTTTCAAAAAATGATTTATCAAGTAAACTGTTAAATTATATTTAGAAGTAGAGTATATCCTCGTCAGATATAGTCAAAAGTCCCTGAAAAGTGGGTTAAATACATAAATCTTATATAGTTCACGAAAGTAAATTACCATGACAACCACAAAATAGGTCAATTTAATGCCATTTTTAGGTTAAAAGGTGGATTATGTTCAAAGTAAAGCTGTAAGATGTTAAAAAGTATAATGTCAAAATACAAATATTTTATAGTAACATCAGAATGTTTAAAAATGGAAAAAATTATTTTATCTATGTATCGAATGGGTTTTATCAAATTGATCTATTTCTTCAAATTATCTGTGTTATATAGTGTTCATTTCTAATTTAATTCCTAATTTAATTAATTTGAGTATAATAATTTTATATTCTAATTATAAATAATATGAAATTTACATTATCAAATTAAATAAAACGGCTTTCAATTAAAGGTATTAGACTATGTGGACCAAGTGTCGATTGTATCCATTAAATTAACAACTAAATAATTCACAATATTCAAACAAGATGATTATTTTACGCCAACAATATCTTGATCAAGAAAACATCAGACACTTCACTTCATTCTACAATCATTATATTAATTTAAATTATATTTAAATTGTTAATATATTATTTATAATTATTATTTATATTACATACAAATTAATTCTAAATTAATTAATATACAATATTTAAATAAGTTAATTAATTAAGTTAAATAACATGCCCTAATTAACTTGTTTCTTACAAAAGGGATGATAAATAAATTAAAATTATATCTACCAATTATATCTTACGACAAAACAACTAAAGTCTTCTGAAAAGAATAAATAAAATCTAAACTAATATGTACTGACCAAAACTGAAATTCAACTGAATTTTAACTATAAATTATCATCAAAATTCAAAATCAAAATATTTCACAAACTGCCTTATGAAGAATAAATAAATAAATTTCTTTAATAACAAAGCTATATTTCGATTAACCAATAAAATATTTATAATTTATCTAAAAAAAGACTTAAATATTAATTGTCTATAAATTAATTGAAAATAAAAATAAAAATATTTAAATGAAAAATTATTTCATAATCTAAATTTAATTGAGGTATCAAAGGATAATACAAATAATAAATAATTTTATATAATGCCTCGTAATAACTGAATCAAAAAAATATGTATTGCAAAACTGTTCTATATATGCAATTTATAATATTTATAATATAAAAACTTTTTTTCAAATTTCACCACTGATTTCTTTTTCATTGACATCATAATTATTAAAAAGCTTGACTATGAATCAGTAAATATATCGATATACAAATTTTCGGCACTGCCTTTTTCAAGTGAATTTGAAATCATGAAGTATATGACTGAAATACATCGGTTTTCGATTCATTAAATATTTTATACCAAAACAAAATATTAGCAACTTTATTATATGAAAAACTTGCAATATGTGCTTTGATAAATTTATTTTAGTACATACATTATATGTGCACTTCAATAAAGAAATAAAAAAGAATGAAATCTGATATCAGGAATTTTGTAAAAATTAGTAAAGATTTTCGGTCAAAAGATATTATAGGAAACCTTTCAACTTTAACCAATTATTACAAAAAATGAATGAATGAGAAATTGCATGACTTATAACTAATATTTTAAGGCGAAAGAAAGATAATGTCCTTTTCTTCAAGAATTTTATTCCAGAAGAAAACCTATGAATACATATTGAAGAACACTTTTAATGTTATTATGCATAGCAAAGCATAAAATGTAAATAATCAGACAAATAATAAAAATAAAATTTTATGAAACTTGTAAAAATAAGCTTTTTCTTGCTCAAATTTATATAGAAAATTTATTAATTTATTAATAAAATTATGTATAGATATTTTCTGAACCATGTGATTATTTCAACACACATTGGACCTAACATAATTATTTATTGAAAAATGTAAAAATCTAATATAATACTCGTTATAACAGTGCATTCAGAAACTTTTGCAATTAGCAATGTGCAACATTAATTGACCAGATAAATTATGTATACTCATCTTTATTACTCATCAGAAGAAATTCAAGGATGAAGAATAAAAGTAAACATATACTGATATATATGTATTATAAAAATTTTTTTTGTCGGATAAAGGTCGAGATGATCAAGCTTATGGCTCTCATCAGTACTATACAGGAGAACCGAACTTTTCTCTTCGCGTCAGGTGAGTATACAAAGTTGTTGATTCAACTTTATTGCATACTTGCCCTGATACACTGAATATTGCTTTTTTTACCTTGGTCACAGAAAATATGTAAACTTGCAAACATGGCGTATGAAAAATCATATACCAATACCTCACTTTGTGTCCATAATTAGTTACGCAAACTAAAACGACACAAATTTAAGAATCATTTTTCATGTATTTTTCATATGAACTGATAATTGGATTTCACTCTCATTTTTAAATTAATTGTTTCACAATATTATGTTTTCGATATTTCATTAAAATTACTGAGAATTATAAAATAATGAAAAATGACAAATATAAACGCAACGCAATGTGAAACAACTTAAACACAAACAGAAAATTGAGTGTTAATAAAATATGCTGAATTAACGGTATCAAAACAAGTGCATTAATTATAAATTAATATTATTCCTTACCAAAAGACAAAAAAAAAGAAAAATCAACTTGTATTAAAATAGTCAAAGGACAAAATAAAAATAAGGAAAAATGTTTAGAAGTTTTAAAAATATGAACATAGGATTCAATGTGTAATGATAAAAATAAAAAATTAAAAATATACTTAAATTTTATTACAATTATAAATGATGATTCAAAATGGTAAATCGAGAGTAGTCCTATAGAGATTTTGTGACATGAAAATAATTCGACTTATTTCTAAGTCACGCCCCAGTGTAATTCGACAGTGAAGATGATTTACTTTTCTCAAAATTTAAATAAAAAAGATGATTTAATATAAAAGGGAAAATGATAAAAATTGTGAAGAAAAATAAAAAGAAATAAGAGAAGAATTCCATAATTCTATATTTGTAAAGAATAAAATGTTTTTGTTGAAAAAGTTATGAAACACTTTTGAATTTTATGAAATTTTTAAAAGAGATTAATGTCCCCTGGGATTTATTATTAACTCTTTATGGAGCGAATGCAATTATAAACTAACATGCCTGAATTAAGGAAATGAATTGAATTTAAGAATATTAAAGAATATTTACTGGAAAACAAATACAAAATTGGACAAAAGTATAGCAATTTTATATTTTTATTTATAAAAAAATCAAAAAACAATACAAGTTTAGTTTATAAAATAAACTTTGAAATTGTGTTTGATAGTTAGAAGTAGAAATGATCAACTTTTACAAAGGATCAGACATATTTACCAGAGGAAGATGTCCAACAAATTTCTGTTAACGAAATGGACTTTAGTGATGAAGACAGCAAAACCTTCCGGACAACAGCTTTTCAGAAGGATATTGCTAAAATGACTCTTTTAAATCATACTATATATATATATATATAATTTATTAAAAAGAGAGCTTGAAGACTATAAATCTGTATAGTCTTCAAGCTCTCTTTTTAATAAATTCAATGGAAAACATAATCAGTGGTGAAATTGGAAAAAAAAGTTCTCATAATGTATATTTTTTATTTTTGTTGAAAGTGAACACTGGAAGATAAAACTTTCCAAAGGAGAAATTAAAAATTAGAATATAAAAGTGGAGATAGGTTATAGAAAAATGACCTACAATATTTTAATTAGTAGCAACAAATAGAGTTTAAATAAACAACACAACCTTTTCCTGTGATACCCAGTGCATACAGGAAACGCAAAGATTTCTCTTCACGCTAAGTAAGTATACAACAGTGTTGAATCAACTTCATTGCATACTTTACCTGGTACACTAGATATCAAAAGCTTTATAGTTATAATAAATATTTAATAATTCAATTAATATTAAAATATATTTTATAATTATAAAATTTTAGAAAAGAAATTTGGTTTTAGCATTAAAATTAAATCATAACAGATTTTATTTTTCTAAATTAATTTAAATATTTTACTAATTTTTCAATTAAGTAGCAACGAAATGAATGATAATGTGGCAAATTCTATCTGAGGAATTATTTAGAATTTTTTGTAGTTGTTTTCAATTAGAAAGTTATTGATGGCATTATTAAAACAATAAATATTTCCTTAATTTTCATCAATCAAATAATGAAGCTTTAAATTTAGGAAAATTTTAATCTGATTTTACAATTCATCATTAATGGATAATAATTTCATTTTTTTATTGTAAATAATTTTATTTTTATTATTGGTTTAATTATAATTTTCGCATTTGAGTAAATATTTACACTATCAAACGTTTAAAGATAGAAGATTTGGCATTCACATAAAATTAATTATTTTTACATATTTTTACATAATTCAAATTTTTTGTGTTGATAAAATTGGTTTTTAATTATATAATGCTTGACAAATAAATATTAAGAGTACATTAGAAAGTCGTTTTGCTATTTGTAGATTTTGTTTCATTTAAATAAATACTGTTTTCTATTCGGTTATTTTTTAGTTTGCCGAAATATTGTTTTATAATAATAATAATCAATTGAATAATTTCCCAATCAAAAGAAATAAAATAAGTACTTCCAATTCTGATTGGATGTTGTCTTTTTGTCAAAAAAATGCTTAGCAAATTTTGTATTTAGATTTGTATTTCTTAAATAAATGTATTAAATATTAAACTGAAAAAATTAGGTGAGGTCTCGGGCCTTGGAAGTTTGGAAACAACTGATATATAAAATGATGTTAATATTAATTAAAATATTAAAATATTATACCAGTGATAGTAATAATAATTTTATTTTTATAAAATAGATATATTATTTTTAATTTAAAAATAATTGGTGTATAATATAAAATTGTGATAAAAAATAAGTTTATTTAATAAAATACCTGTGAAATATGAAATAATAACTTTTTATCTATAAATCTACATTTTCTACGACAAGGATGTGAAATTATTAATCTACACATTCAAGCTAAATCTATATTAAAAAAGTACCTTATTCTTATCACTAAAATCTTCTCTTGAAATTGATCTTTTTAAAGTTAATCTAAAGATATTTTAAATATTAATTATTGAAAGTTGACGAAGAGATTCATTTTCTTTCCAAGATATGTATTAATTAGGACTCTTAATTAGAGATACATTTTTAAAATCATTTATTTTTAGATTTAAAATTGCTTTCGGACATTGATGAGAATGTTTACATTTTCAAAACAGAAAAACAGACTATGAATTTTTAATTTTGAAATTAATATCTTATAAATTTATATATATTATTTTTAATTTAAAAATAATTGGTGTATAATATAAAATTGTGATAAAAAATTTAATAAAATACCTGTAAATTTAATAAAATACATTATATATTTTAGTCATTTAAAAAATATTGTTTTGACACTTTAATAGTATTTCTTATTTTGGTTGTAGAGCTGATATTTTCGACGTACTAAATTTTAAAAAAAGAATGAAAAAGATATTAATAACACTAATATTTTATGGCACCCTTTTATACATGAGATAAGAAGCAATTGTTCTAAATGTTTATTTTTTTTTGAAGAATTTTAATATGTTAGAACAGATTGTACAAATAAAATGCATTCTCATTTTAAAGCAAGTCCTCCGATAATGTTTTCACAAAGAATCATCGCGGGTCTGGACTTTTAACGAACGATTCCTATTAATCAACAACTTACCAATGTATATATAAAATAAAAATGTATATAAAAATCAAAATTACACAATTTTTTTAATAATATATATTTTTAATAAACATATCATTAACTTATAATTTTCAAGAATTTTGATTTTAACTTTATTAGTTAGTAAAAATTAAGAAAATATTCCATTTTAATTTTTAATCTTTATGTATAATAATTGTTTTAAATAACTAAATTGTTTTAATTGGTTTAAATAACTAAATATTGATGTATAAAATTCATTAAATTGTTTTATTATATAATTTTTAAATTAAAATTATTTTTCTAATTCAAATTCCGAATAAGCGAAAATTTAGTGAAAAAAACAAATTATAAAAATTTGATTAAATTCATTTTTAAAAAAAAATTGTGATTTTTCACTTGTTTATTTGAAAATTTCTGTAATTATAAATAAAGAAATTTAGATATACTTTTAATTACATGAATTTGTGTTATTATTATAGAAATTTAAATTTTAGATAAAAAATAAATCTATTATATTTTGAGAAAATTTTCTTTATTTGTCAAAATTAAATTTGATAATTCTTAGAGAATTTCAATTATTTTAAATGGATTAGAAAGAGATATTTTATTTTTCGCAATAAAAATAAGTTCATAAGAAACGATTAAATCTCTTTAGCTTTTCAGTGGAATAAATAATATAAACAGATCATAATCAAGTTTTATTTTTCATTTTACTTTCAATTTGATTTTTTATAATTATAACTATAAAAAGTTTCAGTGAAATAATATTTTATAATTAGAATATGTTTATTCACATACGAACTAAAACATATTTATCAATTATTATTAATCAATATTTTTTAAGTTAAATAATAGAAATTAATTAAAATCGATAATCTTATCAATTATTCAATATTTTTCATTTTTCATTTATTTGAAATAAATAATAAATTTAATAATAAAATATTAAATTGCTAATTAAATAGATTCTTACCACTGTGTCACTTAGAGAATTAAAACTTGACCTTCTTACAACTGGAATAACAGTAAGACCATCCGACAAATTCTAATAAATAACCAATTAAAGAATTTAGGGTAAATATTTTAATCTAATAAAATTTTAATAGAATTAATTTTTCCTGTTTCAACTATAAATTTTATAAAGATATATTTCTTGAAATTGTATTAACTTGTAACGTGGGCGCTGGCAGAAATTTTTACGGAGACAAATATTATATTTCTTTACAAATACTATATATATATATATATATATATATATATATATATATATATATATATATATATTAGACATAGTTGACTCTTAGCCAATCTTTCACTCTTCGTAGTTCTACAAAACAATAGTACATGGATCCATTTAAAAAACTTTCGGAAGAATATGATTAAAACATTAATAGTCGCTATAGTATTTTGAATCTCAAGGACTGCATTAAGGTCATTGACTGCCTAATCCAGTGAGGCGTAATGAACAGAGGCAGCTTTATGATATTTTTTCTAATTAATACCTAAATGTTCGGGCTCCTTATTAATTAATTTAAGAATTTATTGAAGGTACCTCACGATCTTAATTGCCAAAATTTAGATTTTAATTGTGATCTTTTGAAAACATTTGTAGAATTTACCAAACATTTATATCAATGCCTTAATCATTATCTCAAATTCTTAGGATTCTCAAGTTATATGACTTTAACTTTCTATCATTGTCAGCTGGCTAACAATCTATTCTGTGCCGACCAATTTAACATTTCTAAAATAAGATCTAGAAATTATTTTATTTTATGCTTGATAAAACTTCAAAAATTTAATTTGTTGTTTAAAAAGTTTTTATTTTAGAGTGAATTTATTTTAAAAATTATTTGTGTTAAGTTAGGGTGAATTGTTTAAAAATCTTGTGATAATTTTAAAATAGAATAAATTAAGAATTATATAGTTTCAGTTGTTTTATTTTAAATTTGAGTGAATCATTTTTGAAACGGAAAGTAATTTGTATTACTTTTGAAAGATTTGCAAAAATACAGATCTATTTCAATTTTAATTGAATCTTGGAATATTTATCTCTCTATGGAAAGGATAACTTCAGACAATATAACTTGGAGGTTCGATTATGACAATCTAGAAGCATTTCAGTTATTTTTATTAAAAAATTTGAAATTTATAGAATATCATTTAAATCAGGGCTTTTCAAACTTTTTAAACAAGGGACCCCTAATTTTTATTACGCTTAGTTTACGGACCATTTTACTAAAAAATTACTAAAAATCATTAAATAACACAGACATACACAAAAATTGAATCAATAGTGTGCATCTTATTATTTGTTTAAGAATATTTAAAATCGATACGGACCCTCATAAAATCGCTCACGGACCCCAGTTTGAAAAGCCCTGATTTAAATGAATTAACAATAATGAATTAACAATCTCAGATGGAATAAATAAAAGATTAATTACTTATTTAGTAATGTTTCCTCAAAAAATTCAATTACTTAGAAACATCTTTTGGAGTTTTGGCTTCTTTTTGAAAATTATGTCAGACATATTTTAATATCAATTTTGGTTGATGATAATCAAAATACAAATGGATGTTTCAAGGCAAGTAAAGTCGAATTTACATTTCGCGATATGAAAGAATTTTTGATAAACTTCTCTGGAACAAACGAAGAATATTTGTGCGAAATTCACAAAAATACCGAAATCGATTTATTTGGGATCTATCAAAACACTGATAATTACCTATTTTTGACAGCCATGGCTAAACATCCATCATAACCTTGTCCTACTAATTTTTGAGGTCGATCCCATATATTATGCATTGACTTATAATTTAATCCACAATTGAAATAGCACCCTTTTTTTTCTAAGGAGATCAACCCAATGAATTCTTCTCTTATTACATATTTTTATTCGATTGTATCAACAAATCGCACATTTGCTCTTTTCCAAGTATATCTACAGTTTCATCTGCCAAAATTGAAACAGTATAATTAGAGGCAGCCAAGATAATATCTTTACGAAGGATATTTTCGCAAAAATTAATAAGTTCATTTTGCGTTATGTGGAAGCATAATATGCATTACAATGATCTGTTTTTAAAGGAGTCCAGCGTCTATATGAAAAGAAAACAAATTTTGTACATTTCCCATATCTCTTTCTTTCTCCTCTCAGATTTAACTCACTTGTAACACAAAATATTATTGAAGATAAATACGGTATAATTTATTTTCTATTTTCCAATGCTTGTATAGAGTTATCAAGTTGTCAATATCCTTATAACAATCTTTCATTATAGACAGAAAAGTTTGATCATTTTGTTGAGATCCTTTGTGCCACCCAGATTAGATATGGTTTTTATTATATTCATAAAAATATTAATACTTTGAGAAAGCTGATGAAATAAACGCACTATGAAAACCATGCTAAAAGTTTTGGTGAAATAGAACACAATAACTGCAAAGTGTACTTTTAGTTTTGGGAGTGCACTAACTGCGAAGAGTACTTAGAAAGCCGATATTAACTTTCAAAGATTAATTATGCAAAATAATATTAATAAAGTATTTTCAAATTAACATTTTAATGTTTAATGTTTATAAATTTAAAATAATGAATTTAGTATTTTAATGCGAATGAAATGTAAAATTTTTAAAAATATCAATATTTGACACTGAAAAAATTCCTCAAATTTATTGTGTGTTTGAATAATATTGAAATAAATATAGCGTTGTTTAAAATAAATTATTGGCAAATTGTTATTTTATGGATGTTATAATAACAAAATTAACGGTAGCTAATAAAAATAAAATCCAATATTACCGAAGCTGTTTTTATCTCCTTGTTACTACTTGCCTCTAAGTTCTCTTCTTGCTCACCCAGTTTCAGTTAAATTGTCTTTAGATAATAATATTTTTCTTATATACATTATGATACATAAAAACGCTTTTTAAATATTAATTTTAAAACATATTTCTCCGAGAATTATTCAAAGAATTATTCAACATTTTTAGCAATTAAATATTAAAATTTTTATTTTATTATATAATTATAAAATTTAATAAAGATCAGCTTGGAAGTTTTTAATTAAAAATTAATAATCATACAAATTATCAGTAGAAAATTGTTATAAAACTGCAAATTTAAACAAAAATAATTTCTGGTGAAATTTGATCAGTTAAATAAATATAATAAATTACATAATTTATTAATTTAAAGATTTTAATTAATATATATGACATTTTTGCCATTTGTTATTTATTTTAATATTTGACGAGATATTATATTATATAAAATATATTATAAATGTATTATAAATAAATAAATAAAATATACCTGAGCACTGTTGTTCATTTGTAATTTGTTGTTATTATTAGATTGCTGTAAGTAATTGTTATTATTCGCGATGGAGATTTGCTGACTGACTGCTGAAGGGCGCCTTGACGTAGGTTTAGATGAAGGCGGACTAATAAATGGACCTTCACAGACACTTTCTGTAATCATATTTGAATCTCTATTAGACTTGCTACCAGTTGAGCCATAACTGTGTCGACGTCCTGAAGATTGTGGAACTAAAAGCGTCTGTTGAGGTTCATCCTAAAAATTTATAGATACTATTTCTTGGAATGAAATATGATAGATTATTTATTTGTAGAGATTAGCAGCTGATCTCTGAAACTATTATAAGTCGCCATAAAGTCAGTGGAGTTCAAAATAAAAAAATTATATGGCGACTTTATTCTGTTATTTATTTTAAGGAATATTTATAAATACTTGCTAAAATTATATTTAATTCAAAAGATCTTATTTGTGTCACCAAATTTCGAATTTTACTGTTTTATATTTTGCAGTTTTCCAGTGCTTATATAGTTTGCATATTTTCTACAACTATGCAAAGTTGATTATAGACAGTGAGTTTATATGCCGTAATGTTGAAGGCATCATTAAATTTTATAAAAAAATTATTTAAATATAAAAATGGCGTCAGTTCAACAAACTTTGGGCAGATTTAGTTTCATTTAGTTCAATTGACGACAATGAAAATATTTCCATATTTCGCCAGTTCAAAAGAATATTAAAATAATACATAAAATTATAAGAATCCATTTTTTCCTATTTTTTGTTTTTAATTATTTTTTAATTATTGTTTTTAATTATCATTAAATTTTATAAAAAATTTATTTAAATATATAAGTGGCGTCAGTTCAACAAACTTTGGGCAGATTGATTTTCATTTAGTTCAATTGACGACAATGAAAATATTTCCATATTTCGCCAGTTCAAAAGAATATTAAAATAATACACGAAAATTATACAAATCCAGTTTTTTCTATTTTTTGTTTTTAATTGAATTCCTTAATTGAAATCAGTAATTTCTATTTCCTGTATTACTGATAAAATTGTCTTTCTCAAATTAAAACCTTTTTTCTTGTACTAAGACACAAATTCTTATGTTTCTATTACCCACATAACTTTTACAATCAATGGGAAACAAACTAGTAAACATTTCTGATAATCCTGAACCGGACGTGTAAAACAAATTAAAATTATTAGTTACAGACTTTTTACAAACTCTCCGAAATTGAGTTTTCCTACTCTTATTTTCGAGCACAATAAATGTGCAGTATATCTTCTCTGCTAAAAGGCGCATCTTAGAACACTACAATACTACATAGAGTTTTTCTATCGGTTTTACCACCTACTATTGTCGCAATACTAATCGAATATGACAAAACAACTTTAAACAAACTTGAAATTAAGGCACATAAATTTATAAAAACTTTTCCGACTCTTCAGTCTCATCAGTTCTCAACGCCGACTCCACAATGTTAGATATGATCAAATCCTTATATATTATATTTTTAATTATAATTATATTTATTTATAATTATATAAGTTTTAGTGCCTTCTTTCTTACTGAAATTTCTAAATTGATGCACCGTCAAATTATATATATATAGGTCATCGCCGGGCTCTATTCTCATGGATGGAAGATATTACATTTAGTAATCATAATACATAGCTTTCTATGTAACAATATATGGCTGTAATGCTATTGGAAAGTTTAAAATGAATACTAATTAGTTATTAATTATTTATTATTATTTTTTAAATAAATATTTCCATATGTTTTTGATAAAATCCTTAAATATAAAAATAGCTTTTTAGAAGAGAATTATGTATTTTGATTTATACACTGCCATGACCTAAAAAAAAACTAACTATCTAATGCTGAAATTTAAACATGAAAAGGTAATCATTTTGACGGGTTATAGCTAATTATTAGATAATCGCAATATTATTGTTGTTTACTTAGAGAAATGAAATATTTCCCTCAGTTTCAATAATTAAGCAAATCTCTCTAAAAATAATAATTTCAATGTTTTTCTAATATTTGAAAATTTAAAAAAACAAGAACGAAAATTATCAAACAAATTAATCAACGTCAATAATTTACTATGCTCAACGAATGGCTTGATAATAGCCCAGAATTTCTTTGCTGATTGGAATATCCTTTTGAATGATTCCCATTCCCACTTGCAATGACTATTGATGGATTGCTGTTGGTTTTCTGGCAGCGTTTTGTAAACAAAATCTCTGGAGTGGTTGGGGCTGAATTTAAATATTACATTTTGGGATAGGCGATGAATTTAAACAAATTAATTTATTTCAAGCCCTTTTATGGAGCTTTTATTGAAATTCATGTTTATAAGTTAAACATAAACAAAAAAGATTTAGTGAACTTTATTATAAATAACTCAACCGGATCAGTAAAAACTGTCTGAAATCTGTTAGTGTGACTTTGAAATTTAGTAGTGTTAATGTTTCATTAATTGCGTTTATTTCTACTTTAATAGTTTATGTTAATTCTTTCCGGATAAAGATGAATGTGTTAAACAGTTAAAACAAAAGTGTAAAGAAATGAAAACAATTATTAACAAAATTGAATTAACAAATCAAAAATAAAGAATATTAATGATAATTTAATAGTATTTTATTTTGATTGGATTATGTTAAATATATATTTTAGTTATCAAATTATATTTATTAGAAAGCATTGTTATACAATAACTGGAACATTTAATTGTAATACTATTTATAGAACTTCCGATTGGATAATTTAAGAAATGAGTGTTATTAGCTTAAGTGATATTACTGCCATATACATTCCTTACTTCATTGCATACACACATTTCCGCATCAGTCATCAAGCATAGAGGCCATAGAGACCTGGTTGTATAATTTATTATATATTATTATATCACATTTTAATATTATTTATTCCATTCAGCCAAGTAATTCTCTGAAACCTGTTGCTTATTTTTGAAAGATTAATATTTGAAAAATTCATTTGTTTAAATAATTTTTAATTTTAATTTCAATAAATCGTTTGTTGTTATACATTTAATGTTAAAGATTAATAATAATAATTATTATATTGTCTCCTGTATTTTAAATTATAAAAACAACCTTTCAGACTACTCCATTGAAAAATTGAATGAAAACTTTAAAAATTTAATAAGAATATTTCAGTTATTAGTCGACAGTGAATGTCACAAAACCTGCAGATATTCACTTTCATTCATTATTTTTGAATGGATAACTTCTAAATTAAAAATGTTTTAATATAAATATTTCAAATGCTTTTTACTGATAGAATGATTCAAAAAATAGCACCAACGATTACTTTCAAAAGAAAAAGAGTGCTATTCATCCAATCAAGAAAGTTGAGATAGAAAAATTATTCGGTGCACTTCTACTTATCGAACTTTTGAGATGTAAAGATTACAACCACCAAGAGATTTGGTCCAGAAAGTATGGCCTAAAAACTGCATTAGATAAAATTATCTGCACCCGTTTTGAGCAGATATGCAAATGAATTCGGTGTGACAAGCGCGGAGAAAGAAGTAAAACCTACAAGCTTGCATCAATAAACATACTTCTTGAGAAATTTGTGTCTAATACCAAATTTATCTATACAATGTCTGATCACGCTTTATTGATGAGCATCTAGTGATATTCAATGATCAGTGCTAATTCCGAATGTTTATTCCGTCAAAGCCAGGAAAATATAGAATAAAGATCTTGATTTTATCAGATGTCACTAATGCATGTATGTACAACACTGACGTTTATATTAGCAGGATAAACGGGTAACCCAAGACAAATTATAGCTTAAATGTTATGAAGCGCTTAGTCCCAATTTATTCTCAATAAAGGACTCAACATCTCAACCGACAATGTTTTCATCACACTCAATTTCGCAAAGTATCTGCTCAAATACAAGATGAAATTATTTGGAACAGTCAGAAAAAACAAGAAGATTTTGTCTACAGAGCTCATGACATAGAAATGCAATGCCGATAAATAATAAATTTCATTTTACCGGCAAATTTATTTTAGTGAAATATAACGGTAGTCAGGTTTATTAAGCAGCCAGCAATTTTGAAATTTCTCACAGAGAATTTACTCAGAGGCGAGCCTATTTCAAGTTGTGATCAGTCCAGTCAAAAATTCAGAAAGTTGAACAAGGAACATGAAATATTTGAAATACAAATTAAATTGTGATAAATGTAACAATTATGTTCGTTGAAAGCGCAGGAAATCTATTGACAAGGGCTATCTTATAGTCGAGAATGTTTTCATTAAATACATTATTTGCAGCAAAAGGCTTAAATTATCACTTTATTGTTTTAATTAATTGTATATAATATTGTATAATGTATATATATATATATATATTGTAAAATATATAATAAATAAAAATGTATTTCTCTTTTAAATTAAATAAAATAATTACTAAAATAAATATTTCGTAAATTGGTAAAATAATTTTTGGTTCAACTATTAAAATTAATTAAAGTAACTGTTCCATGACTTACTGCTTAAATTAATACTATAATTGAGAGCATTTGTTTAGAGTCACAAGTTTATCTTCTGAACATGTTTTCCAAAGAATATAAAGTGTAATTATTTAGTTTTATCGTTCAAGAAAATAACAAAAGAATAAGTTATCATTTAATTATAGACGTCATGGAGAAGAGAAATGAGAATGAAACTAGTCCTAGTGTATATTTTCTTTAAATCTTTAAAATACATTATTTCATCTGCGAAGAAAAGAAGCAAAAACATAAAAAAACATGAAAAAAACTCAAATTCTCAATGACAAATATAAAGTATCACCATTGTGTCCTGCAAGGAATTATAAAAATAAATAATAGTTTATTATATAATGTAATTATTACTTTACACACCTCTACAAGTGAAAACCATTTCGTCTGTGAAATGATTTACCAATAGGTGCTTTTCAAATAATTTTAAATAAAAAAGAACTCATTGAAAAATAAACTTTAGTGAGTATTTTATTATTTTTATAAGTTCTGGTAATAGGAGAACTTTATTAAAAATGTCATCATAAATTATTTTCCTTTTAACAATCCCGTCTTTTGATGTTTTCTATTCATCAAAGTCAAAGTTAAACTTCAATAAGCATTAGCTATTTTCGAGCTTTTACTAGTTTTGTTTTTTTACTTCTAATAAAATGAAATATTTTAAACAATTAATTAAAATATATTCTGAATTAAAATAATTTATAAATGTTTTATGATTCATATAAAAGTGTAGAATGATTTAACAATAGATTTATCTTATAATATAAATGTTAATGTTAATTAATATTTGTAAATTATGAATAATATGTGTATGATCGTTCAAACTGTGAAATGCATACATATTTGTTTTAATATTTGTTTTGTGAATAAATTTGTATTTGATAAAAACCGCTTATAATATAAACAAAAATCAATTAATTATATTATAAGAAGCATACATACTTATCTGTGCGCTGAGATCTCATAAGCAGTTAAACTTGGCAATTTATTATAGGAATGAAGAAATGGTAGAAAAAATTACTGAAAACACGGTGTATGAAATTTATATAATAAAAAAACATGCAAACAAGCGATGAAATACATCACCTATAAAAGTTACACCCATTATTAAGAAAGATTTTTACTTTTAATGAAATTAAAAAACATTTCAGAAGCTAGCACACTTTCATTTTAGGAAAATGAAGAAACAAATTCATAAATTTTAACTCTTTATTATTGATAATTGTAGTTAAAAAATTATTTACACCATATTATAAGATGTTTTACAAAATCTTTGATAAACTAGTAAATTATGGACGGTTTGGTTTATAAATAGTTAAATTTTGATAATATTTATTTAATTATTTAATAAATTTAAAAATTAAAATAAATTTACATTATGTTTGACAAAATTTTAATAGTAAAATCTTGATAATAGTTTATAGGGAATTCTTTGTATGTAAAATCCTGCCAACCCACTCAATAAAGCTTTTATCAAATGTGACACGGCGAAGAAAAGTATTTTAATTATATTATGAAAAACAATGAAGATTTATTATAGCATATTATATAAAAAAGTATTGAAAATAAAACTGTAATATTAAAATATTAATTAAATATTTGATTGAAGTTACTCACTTCTTATGCCAATGGCCCAGATTAAGGGTTAGATAATAATAAAAAATCCATTTAATTTAACTATTTTATTAAACAAATGAAATTTAAAACTGTCTTTTTGAATATATTTTTAAGGCAAACACTGACAATCTTTACTTTAGCGCAATTAAAACAACTGTAATCAAATAAATTAATAAATATTATTAAATGTTATTTTTTATCTTTAATACTATAGAGTTTATGGCATATTTTGCTATGTTACTGAAATAAAAAAAATAAATAAATAACAATAAATATATTTTTGTTATATTATTTTCCAAAGCCCTCAACATATCTTTACACTAATTTTAATATCTGCAATATTTTCAAAATTATAATATTAATTGCGATAGATTAAAATAATGATACAAATGAAAATAATAATATATAAATATCAAACCTGTTCTTGAAGAAGTACATGATGGTGGAATAACTCCTAAACTGTTTGGTATACTTCCAAAAAATCTTTGAATCTCTCGGTTTTCTGTTTGTTGGCTCTCTTTTGCTCCTTTGTTGCTTAAATGGAATTTATTTAATGGTGATAAAACTATTTGTCAACATATATAACAAGCATGAATTTTATATTATGTAAAAATTATATCTACATAAAGTATTATTAAAGAAAATTAATGTCTTTACCAAAGTTTTATTTTACATGTTACATGTTTTATTTTATTTTAAAATAAATTTTTAAATATGTTGTAAATCATTTATTTATTTTATAACTCATTAAAAAATTTAGCCAATTACATTTAAAGAAACTATTATCTCAAAAAGTTTAAGAAACTTGCATATATTTAATATCCTATAATAATAATAAAAAATAAATAAAACTAGCTAAAGTACCCAAATTTGTCAGGTATCATGAAGCAAGCAAGCGTAATTTTAATTAAAAATAAATTTTTCTTCTTTTCCAAATCATTCTAAAATTATTATTGAATGACTCAAAAACATTTGATAGAAAGTGTTTTCTTCATATTTATTCCTGTGGATTTGAATTTCCTAACGTTTCCATTTACATATTTCAACATGAAAACATTTATTTGACAAACATTTTATAAATTAAACCTTTTCTAGTCATTAGCGAGGCATGAAATCAGAAGTCAAATACTGCAATTTAACTGATTTCCTTGTACAAAAAAGTCAATTATTTTATATTAAAACATGAAATTTTGTTTCATCTCATTTGAATTTACGGATAGCCTTTTGATGTCAATTATTTCAAAATAATTAAATTAATTGCAACTATTCGCGCTTTATCATTTAATAAATAGCAAAACTATATTATACCTAGCTAGATGAGCAGTCCCAAGGGTTTCAGCAAAATGACTGTTTAATTACATTTCTTCACTTTTACTTTCTACACAGTTTGGATATTTTCAATCTAATGGAAAGAAACGACGACAAACTTACAATTTTATAGTATAAATTTCTATTAAATATTTTAAGTAAATAATATCGAATATTTTAGATAAACAATATAAACACTTAAAAATATTCATTAATATTCATTGAAACTGTTTGAATTTAAAAGCTAAGAAAAATTGTTTATAAATATTTTTCTTAAAGATCAAATTCAAAATTAAAATGATAAACTAATTTTCTTCCCAATTTTTAAGAAACAACAACAATCAACATTTCAAAATAACTACGCAGGTCGGATGAATTCAAGGACAAGATTGTCATTAGATTAGGTGCAAAACAGACATTACACGAACAAAACTCTAACCAGGAAACTTACTCGGTGACTTGTGGGGCAATACAAGTTAATCTGATGCTAAAATTTTTATAATATAAAGAAAACCCATTTTTAACAATTACTTAGAAATAATGATATTAATAATTAATAATAATAATAATAATAATAATAATAATAATAATAATAATAATAATAATAATAATAATAATAATAATAATAATAATAATAATAATAATAATAATAATAATAATAATAGTAATAGTAGTAATATTAACATGATATATATATATATATATATATATATATATATATATATATATATATATATATATATATATATATATATATATATATATATATATATATATATATATATATATATATATATATATATATATATATATATATATATGAGATAGCTACATAATTTTGTTAAATATATCTAAATGGATCCGACATAGTGAATACTTGACAACTAATAATTCACTCTAGCATGAATTAAGTACGAGAGGAAGTTTCAATGGACTGTTAATCTGGGCTGATTCCCATCGAATTAATAGGAAATTAAAATTATTTCTACCAACGTTTTGGTAAGTTCAAAAGAGAAAAAAAACAATATTAATTAGAAATAATTTAATTCTACTATCTCATTTTGATTGAATATATTTATTTTATCAAATTAGTTCAATAAGCAGTTTGTTATTAATAAAATTTATAAAGTAAAAAATTGAATTAGGTATATTAATTTTTTCATGTATTTAGTTTTAATTTGTTAACTAATTAGTTGATTTTTCAAGTTTGCTTCAGCGTAGTTAATTAATTCCATTCTATGATGCGTATTTGCAACATTATTAAAAATATCTTTTAAAAATAACACTTATATGGAACATGAACATTGAACAGACTAATAATTATTCAATTTTAATAAAATTATTCGTTTAACTGAAAGGAATATTAGATACGATTTATGCCAATAGTATACATTCATTTCATTTGAGTTTTCATTAAATTATCACTATATTAATTTTCATTCCACATATTCATCGATTACATTAATTTTAATTAAGTTTTATAATAATTTTATTTATTTAATAAATTACTTTTAAATAATATTTTTGTTTAACTGAATTACAGATATTAAATTTTTTTTTAATTTTAAACTGTTGTGTATCATAGATAGCAGATTATGTATTAAAAATAGTTTCGTAATATTTGGTTATCCAATATATTTGTTTGTATTTTTATATTATAGTTTAAAGAAAAAATGTCATCTATAGCTTTTTAATTCATAAAAAAGGAAAATAAAAAGAAAAAGAAAAGAAACTGTTTTTTCATTTTATATAGAAAATTTACTAAAATTTACAGAATGATGAATTTTCACTTTTGAGTCAAGTTAGCTTTAGAAGTAATTTCTAAGATATTTATTAATTCAAAAGAAAAATAATTATACAGTTTGATGCATTCATAATTGATATTTACATAGAAACAATAATTGTGTACGGTCTTTTGTAAGTGTTCTAATCACATATATATAAAATGTTATGCATGATGACGAAATATTAAATATTACATTATTATTGTTATTATTATTATTATTATTATTATTATTATTATTATTATTATTATTATTATTATTATTATTATTATTATTATTATTATTATTATTATTATTATTATTATTATTATTATTATTATTATTATTATTAAAATATTATTAATAAATATCATAATCATTTGGAGATTGTGTTAAAACTAATATTTTGAAAAAGAAATTAAAAGATATGATTAAAATCATTGTCAAAATTTTGAAAAAAATTATTAAACAATTATTAACCACTTGAGCTATATTGACGTGACAGGCACGTCTTGATGATTTTTTCAGAACTCCAAGTGACGTGTATACCACGTCGATAGTATTTGTCGCAAAAACAAAAACAAAAGTAGACTATTGATTAATAAAATTTATTGTTGTTGTGAATAATTATTTATATTCGTGTAAATCTTTTATGTAAGACCCTACCCTCGCGCTAAGCACTGGTCAAACCTCTGAGCTCGCTGACGCGGTGAGGCGTCGATGCCTTACGATACTTTATATAGTAGAGCGCGGCTCAGCTACCGAAAATTAAATCATAGCGCAAGTGGTTAATTTTCTAGTAAATAATAGAAGATTTCAGTTAAAAATTGAAAATCACGTTGCATTTGTTATAATTATTAAAATTGGTGAATTAACTAAACTTTTAATAATATGATAGATATGTCAAAAATAAAGTTAAACCGTTTTAGATGATCGGTGAAAATATAAATTTCGGTATTTATTAATTTGTTGTAATTAATTTGTCAAGACTATTTTTAATTATGATTTACAAATTAAAATTATTGAAGTATTCTAAATAAATTTTTATAAAGTTAATAAAATAATATAACAAACTTAGGAATGTAGAAAGCTGAACTTTTAGAAAATAAATCTCCTAAGTTTTGGCCTCTTTCGCAGCTGATACGATCTAACATATTATGTAGTACTTCAAACAAAAGATTGAACTAAAAGAATATAAATAATATACGATAATTTAAAATATATATTATTAATTATAAAACAATAAAATATGATAATAATAACAATGATAAGTTATAATCAAATATATATATATATATATATATATATATATATATATATATATATATATATATATATATATATATATATATATATATTGAAATTTAAATGGTGTATGTTTTTAATAACTTTTACTATTCTATATTTTATAGAAAAGGATGATTTTTATCTAATAATTTAATCTTTTGTTTAAAAAGATGCTCATATGAAAATGACACATTATACACTTAATCATTTTACACGTACATTTTTAAAAACTGAAAAGAATGAAAATCATAATTTGAAAAAATTTTTATATCTTTGATATTTGTTTTCTACTAAAATTACATAAAAATCAAATTACCGTTTCAAAATTTAACTGAGAATTCAATGTTTGAGGTAGCAAAGACTGAATAATATCTGTTGCTAGTGTTTGAGCAGATAAAATATTCTGTATGTTTAACATTTCTTGATACAGCTCTAAACGAAAGGTTTTGTGAAATATTTCACTTTTTTATCATTTTATTTATTTTAAATATTGAAAGCAAAATAAAGAAAATAATTTATTCAAACATTCTCATAATGAAATCAGTTTAAATTTATAACTACAATATGTTTTCATTTGACAATTATACATTATTTTTTATTCCCCATAAACGTTTCCACTTTTGGGAGACTTATTTTTGAAAATATGAAGTAACAATAATAGAGAAAAACAAAAGTGCACAAAGAAATGTAAAGTATATAGAATAGTTAAGTTTTCAATGAAAAATAATTGGTAATTTCTGGTTTTATTTTTCTTTAAATTTTTTCTATAAATAAGTTTCGAAAAATTATCAAAATTAATATCATTACTAAAATGCCAATAAAAACTAAGTGGCAAATTCTTTATAACTATTTTATAATCTTTCATTTTAATGAAGTATAACTTTATGTATTAATACAATATTAATGTCTATTAAAAAGCAATTACAATGTAATGAAAAATATTACGTAAAGTTTTTCATAAAATTTTATTTTAACAATTAGAAGTATTAATTCTTTTTCAGTATTATTTCCATTTCATTTCAATTAGTCAACAGAGCTTAATGGGTAATTTATTTTTTAATACTTGTAGCTTCGTTTTTATTATGTTGTCAGTGTTTTATTTTATTTAATTAATAATTATTATTTAATAAAATTGCTAAACAAAATTGTATAAATTTTATAATTTTACTGCCGAAAGTTCATCTTTATATATAAAGTATTATATTCTATGTTTATTAATGAAATATATATTTTCACAAGTATTATAAATAACAAAGTATTAAGTGATGATTTCTTGGTAGCAGCATTTATTATTTAAAACAATAAAATGATAATTTAAGCCTTTTACTGCAAATAATGTATTTAATGAAAATATTTGAAGCAAAAGTCTTAAATTATCATTTTATTGTTTTATTATAAATAACATAATAATTAAACTTATTATTTAATAATTATTATAAATGATCAAATGTTTGTGTTAAACTGTGTCCATGGACTTCATATAAATCAAATTTCGTATATATTATCATAATTATTTTTATATATTACAATAAATGTCATAAAATAAAATTTTCCCAATTAATCATTACTTTATATATCATTCACAATAAAGGGAAAACAGATGCCTAGAACCGTCCTTATGTAATAATGGCGACATAGGCAGTGAAGAAATATGGGTAAACATACTGTTATTGACAATTTCAATGGTTTGGGAGACAATTATTTCATCACCAGCAACAATTCCAATCATAGCACAACATGAAGAGGACTGTTATTTATTTTGATCGCTTGATAATTTTACACATGTTTTACCAGTTACAGTATTATGTGTGACAATGATAGCTGAATTTCCACTGAAACAGCCAAATGCCTTTTGAGATTGGTTGAATAAGTAAAATAATATTTCTTTTTTAGCCAATGGGGCCTCTCTTCTTGGATTATGGATAATATCTATAACAATATATTTCAAAACATCCATTTTCTTCAGCATAATCTTCAGTTCTTAATTTAACTAGCTCCTTTATGATACTTGGTGTTTGGTTTGAATACTGATTCTTCACCTTTTTTTTGATTTAAAACAACATTGACATAATTCTTTGCAGAAAACCTAAATTTTTAAGAAGGCACTGTCGCTGCAACATAATTGCGGTTTCAAACTGGTTAGACGTGTTACGAAATTTATAATTTCGAGATTTTTAAAAATTTAGCGCACAAGACATCTTACTATATTTCCTATGTCTAGAACCGGCTCAGTAGATGTATAATAAAATTATTGTAAAGTAAGTATCTAAAAACTTTAAGGTGTCACAAATTATCTATCTATTTCAGTAAAATAGAACAAATATTTAAAAAAACTTATTTTTAATGTTATAAGAGAAAATATTTCTTAGTTATTTGATCTTTCAAAATCCTGTCAAAATTTATGAAAATTAAGACATCTCATGTGGAAGTGAAAGTCTAGATCCTTTCCAGTGATTCGGAAAGAGTCTTTTGAAGAATTCTCAGCCAATTATTTAAATTATCACAATGTCTTATATCTTAAATTATCAAGAATGTCATTTTCAGGAAGTTTTGTTATTTATAAATTCATTAATAAAACAAAATATCATTTTGAAAATTTCGATAGTTCGAATATTAATTTCATAAATACGAAAAATGTTTTTAAAAATATCAAAAGACCTTTTATTTCCAACTATATCATTATTTGAAATAATTTCATTTTTTGTATAAATCTTTATTTATAAAAATAATAATAATGTAAAAACAAATATAATTACTTACCAAGAATACATTTCAAAATATCTGGATTTTCTAAATTCACATCTTTAAATATAGCTAAAAATTCTTGATTTATAACTTGTGGTGATAAAATCGGCAAAAGTTGATTAATTGAATGTATAGCAATACTTTGCACCTTTTAAATATTTAATTAAAAATGTAATCAATTTAAATTAAAAATTTAAACAAACTTTTGTTGATTTTTTATTGATAATCATTGATTTGATTTTTGGAATAAATTTTTCTCTTATGAAACTTTCCTCTAAATATGGCAGGTAATGAGAGACATTTTCAATGGCACAAATCTAAATTAGTTAAATAAATGTCATCATTTAATTTATTTATTATTAAATCTAAAATAAGTAAAACTTTGTTTTAATCTTTAATATATTAAATATAAATTTAATATTTAATTTTTTTGGTAATGATATAATGAATATATACAGAATACCCCAGATAAACGTATTAACATTTTTACCTGTCATAACTATCTGATTGTTCGTTTTTTCAGGGTGTAATTAATTAGTAATAATAATTGGACCAAAATTAACTTTTGGAGACGAAAGATTTATTTTAAAATGCTATTGGAAGTATGAAAATTTAGCAGAAGTATTAATACAATATTGCAGAGAGTTTAAGGCAGACTCACGCAACATACGTAACTTACAAATTAATCGGATAAAATATTTAGTTTGAAACGAAACTGTTCAGAATGTTCATAGGCAAAGTTTCGGAAGACCAAGAATATCATTAAGTATTACCAGCCAAGAACGAGTTATGAAAAGTTATTGCGAAACATCCAAAAAATATTTAAGACCTATGAGATCGGAATCAACAAATCAAGTGTCCATCGCATTTGAAGACGTTGTAAATGGAAACGTCACATTCCAACAATCATACATGCTATCAACGAGGATGATCTGAACCGAAGAAAGCCATTTTGCGAATCTTTGATTAGATATTTTTTAAGTAATTAAATATAGATAGGTAATTATTTATATAATATCAATTATTTTATGTAAAAGATAAGTTATTAAATAAGAATTGCTCATTATTATAATCAGATTTTATTAAATATAATCAGTCTTGAACTCAGGATACTGACGAGCTTAATCATTTTTAGACTTACGAAAACTTAAAGTCTGTTTGGGAAACACAGTAGGGCAAAACCGTCCAAATGATTTTATTAAATAATTTATTAAAGATTCAACTAAACATTGAAGTTGACATCAACGATGTATGAGCAAAAACAATTGAATCTTAATTTAAAATTTGTTTATGTAATTTCTTTAAATTTTCTTTTAAATTTTTGTGCAATATTTTTTTTGTTTTAATGCTCATCTTTTTTTATATATCTGGACCAAATAAGTGGAATGTAAAAATTAAAATTAAAATCCGAATTTTGACGTCAGATATTTTATGTAAAATTGTATTGAAAATGTAATAATTAACAAAAACATAAACATAAAGTTTAATAACTAAAATTTAATAATTTAAATGCTGAAAGTAAATATTTAAGAACTTTGTTTAAATAATAAAAAACATTATTAAAACGCTTATATTTTTAATTTTTAATTATAACTTAAATCCTTCAAACACTGCGAATTGCATGAATATGTGAAATGTTTAGGATGTTTAAATTTCCGCAACGCTGTCAGTCATGCCCAATTAGTTGTCATGTTTAGTGAATGTTTCAAACCTCTTTATCAGCCAAATGTCGAAGATGCAAGAATGACTAAAGAAACACAGAAATAAATAAAATTTCAATAATATTGGATCTAAGTGAATTTGTGAAGTCAAAATAAATTTTTTACTGAATATTTCTATTGAATGTTTGTATGATATAGATTTATAAAGTGGCTCAAATGTATTTGTAAAAACTTAATAAATCTTGAATAAATTAACCCCTACACTGCGGAGGACGAGTATGTCTCGTGATGTTGTATATTGCAATTACGTAACTAATAAAATTATTCCGCACACTGAATTTATTGCTAGGTGGAGATAGAAAAAATAAATTTTTAGGACAGCTAATTTTTGGAACTTTGTGTAATTGTTATACATTTTATGATTTTGGTACACTGTGTAATTTGTAACATGTTGAATATCTTTGGCATACACTGTTCTTTTTACACTTTGACAATCTATATGTAAGGTGTTATTTTTTGTGCACAGTCTTTGGAACCTTATAACTTTTATTATAAAAACATTATTTGTTTTAACAATATTACATTACCAAATTATCCTATCTCACACAGCATTTCTATATGGTCGCAGCGAATGGGGTTAATAAAAACTTTCAGCAATATCTCTTTTACAAAGAACATGTGAATTTGTCAAGGTTTAAACATAAAAAAGAAAATTTAAATTATATTTATTAAAAAATTGACTATGAATCAGTAAAGATATCAATGTTTTTTTTTGATATTCAAGAAATTTTCGGCCCAGTCTTTTTCAAGTGATTTTGAAAGAAACCTCTATCAATTCCAAAATTAAAACAATATGCCGAAGTTCAAATATTTTTTAGTAAAGATTCAATAGATATTATAGAATGAAAATAACATTATAATTTTTTTGAAATAAATAATAAAAAATTTTTAAATAAAAAAATAATATAAAAACAAGCAATAATACAATAAATGTGAACATATTCTAAGAAAATCTGCAAATCAAAATAACTTCAAATAATCAANTGCCTCTGACTGGCAGTTTGTTGGTTGATTGTTCTCGCGTCTGTGTGCAGAATTATGGAAAATGGATGTGCGCACACAGGCGCGAGCAATGGGTATGATTATGATTATTTTTTAATTAGATTTTTGAATTTCAATTGATTTAGAATTGTTTTGCTGCATAAAGGGTTTAGATTTTTTGTTTTTCGGATTGTTCTGGAATTGTGAATTTTTTGTACGATTATAATTGTTTATCTGTTTATCGAAACCGGAACGTTGACAATAATTAAATGAATCCAGAGTATGACTATTTATTCAAGCTTCTATTAATTGGAGATTCTGGTGTTGGAAAATCTTGTTTATTACTCAGATTTGCAGATGATATTTATACTGAAAGTTACATAAGCACAATTGGTGTTTTCTATTTTCAAATGATTTACCAAAATATTATTCTAAATGATAAAATGAAGCGTTTCAGATTTAACGATAAACATAAAATTTGGATTGGGAGTTTGGAATGTTTTTTGGAAAAGCACTCAGATAGCGTTATATTAGAGATATTCATTGCTAGGAAAATTAGTTGTGTGGTGCATATTGTTGCAAAAAGAAAAGTTCCAGATAAAATGATTGAGAAGAGTTCAGCTACAAGATTGTTTAATATTACTGAAAGTACTGGAGGTGTTATGACTGGTATGATCCCTGATTGTCGATCACAAATGGAAGCAGCTCGATTTAAATATAAAATTGGATATGAAATGCCTTGTGATATAATATGTCGTTGTATTGCGGATATTAATCAGCTCTATACCCAATCGGCTAAGATGCGACCATTAGGTTGTTCAATGATAGCATTATCTTATGATGTTGAAATGGACAAACCGTTATTATTCAAAACTGATCCCAGTGGCTCTGTAGCTGGACATGTTGATGACAATAAAATTGATATTATGTGTCTTGATTTTAAATAATAATAATAATAATAATAATAATAATAATAATAATAATAATAATAATAATAATAATAATAATAATAATAATAATAATAATAATAATAATAATAATAATAATAATAACATGCCTGAGCTAAATTAATCGTTTTCAAATGACTTAATAAACTTTGACGAATCTTTTCTTGATATGAAGCTTGGTCAACATATTTAATTATGGCAGATATTGAATCGACAATTTCACCATAAACAACATTGCATGTTTGCAATTTTTCGAATAAAACTGGATAAAGATGATTGACAAGAAATTTCTGGAATATAAAAGATATAAAAACATAGTAATACAATTATTTCATATTTCACTGAGTTTTCTGGACAATAATTTGTTTTAATGCAGATGAGAAAAATCAATAATCATAAAAGTTACTGTTTTCTCTTTAAAAAATCTTTATTTTTTTTAGAAAAAATGTGATAATGCAATTTGCACATCTCATTTAATTTTTTCATTAAATTTATTTCAGTAATTGACTTAGAGGATTTATGTACTAAATCTTTTGTTTCTATTACATTTGATCAATTTTATTTTTGATAAATTCAATAAAACTTCCATTTCAATAATTTTCAAAAACTGATTTTCAAGATTTGGAATGTTTTTTAATAATTTAATTTTATTATTTATGCCTTTTTTATTTTTATGTAAAAGTTTTTATTATGATAATTTTATTGATTATTCATTTTTGTTATATTAAATTATTAAAATTATCACCAATTTACTATAACAGTAATGTATATTTATATGGTTTAATATTATGGACACGTAATACCAAAAAAATATTATTATAAATTAAACCGATACATGTATTTTGACAAAATGTTAATTATGAAGTATTTATTGCTTTTAAAATACAGTTTTATTCCATTGATATATAATAAATATGGATATTGAAACCTTCCCGTATATATCGTAATATTTCTTTACATTAAGTATGTAATATTAATATAAAATAATATTTTATAACTATAGTTAGAGATAATTTATTAAATGTGTCCTATTTTCATCAAAGCCCATAAATCACGGAAAGTTTAACCATAAATTATGGTCCACTCGTTTTCATAAAATACAACCCTCAATTATATAAAAATATCAATAAACTTATATTATAGAAACAAACAAACTTATTTTGCATGTAAAAGTTAAATGTTGCATGGAATAAAAACTTTTATATAGAAATTGAAAAATAGTCGAAAAATTCAATTAAACACACAAACTTTTGATACTTTGAAATAGTGCATGGAATAAAAACTTTTAACTGCATTTTTTGGGAAATGTGACAGATTAGAATTAAGAGTTTAATGCCAAGAACACTGTTGAAATCAATATTTTAAAAATATTATTTGTCAGGAATATATAAAGATAAAACAGTAAATGACAAAATTAATGGTTATCATGACTACTAAAAATTTCATTTAGCTTTATAATGTACAAATTTGGAACAGAATTACTTAAAAAATCAAAAGAACTTTATTTAAAAAAATAGTCACCATTCTAAATTTAAATGGATAAATAGAATAAAAATATGCGAATAATAATATAAAACAAAATTTAAATTAAAAAATTAATTAAACTCATTTTAAAATGCAAATAAATTGAACAAAAAAACCAAATCATAAATTTAATGAAAATAACTGTAATAAAGCATGAACCACTCATAGATTTGCATACCAACCTTATTATAAAAGTTTTTATTCGTACAAACATGTGTATAGTATTACATGTCTAATATATATACATATATATATATAGAGAGAGAGAGAAAAAATAAACACACTTACTTAAAATAAGGACAAATATTAAGGACAATGGCATAAATTAGAAGCATTTACTATAGATAGACATTAAATTAATTTTAGTGAGAAAAATAAAATACAAACACACATACACTGCACACAACCAATAATAGAAAATAGACAGACGGACAAAAATTATGAGCAGTAATCATTTACGGGAATTTTTAATCATAAAAATATGCAATTCAGAAGGTTTTTCCAGCTTTTTATCATAGTTCCATGAGTAACAGAGAAAAAGAGAATTTATTAATTTATAATTTATTTAAATATTTTTAACTTTAAACGCTTTTAGAAATTTGGAAAATCATGATAGGATGTCGGAGATTATGAAATATATAGGAGAAAAGCATCGAAAAACGTAATTTATAATTGAAATATTAAATTTAAATTTAATTATTTTTTAATACTAAGAAATTGATAAAAAGTGATTTTGTTTTAAGTTGTAAAATGATTTGAATTTAAAAATAATAAATATTTTGGAACTTTGATTTTCTGGAGAGTTATTAGAATTTTTTCAAATAAACCTTTCGCATGGTTGTCAATTTTTACAATAAATCAAACATATTTACAAGAGGTCCAAATGTCCAACTGAGTCTATTAGTATAGACTTCAGTGGTGAAATTTATAAAGTCTTTGAAAGAAAATATTTTATAAGATTCGAATTCGGTTTCATGAGTAAATAGTAATTACTCTGTGTAATATAGCAATATATATACGTCAACATCTCTCTAGTTCAGAAGGGTATGTTTTAGGATTCAATTTCAAATGAGATTGGGATCAAAGAGCACAAATTTATATGTCTGATAACTGCAAATCTTTAATTATGAAATATATAATGCTTTTTTAGTTACACTTTTCATATATCCTACTGATGATATTTTCACATATGATTCATTAGAAAACATTTTCAGTAAATCCTCTTTCTCTTTATAGAGATCCACAGTTCTACAGCTTGCAACCTTTTACAATCTACAAATTGATTGAGACAATGTTTGCCATTGCTGTTCCTTCACTTTTGTTTTTCTTCTTTGTCGTTTCTAGTTAATCTCTTTTTTATTTGGTTCATTCAAATTCATCTACTAATTATAAGATTTATGAATATTGAAACCTTATTTCCATTCACATTTACACCATATATTATTTGTTCAATTAGAGTTCTATTTTATAAATGTGGGCAACTTGTTTTAAATAGTGATTATCTTTTTAACGATTCGTTTGGTAGGAGATGTTTATCTATGTTAATTTTTCTATTCGACTACGCAAGATTTTAGTTTTGGTTTCTTTGGGCTCTCAAACAAAGTGTGTAAACTTTAACAGCTCCTTTGGTCTTAAATATACAGCAGTGACATCTCTTGACCTTTTTTCTTTCTATATATTTTCCTTTATTTTTTGAAAATAAACAAATTATATTTAATATTTTAATTCCTTCTAATTTCCTTCGTTGTCAAGAAAGTTTTTTTTATAATGATTAATGATACGATTAATTGTTTGATTTCTTTTTCTGTGTTTGAACCTTCAGTTCCTACTTTACATGGATCTTTATTCAATAGGAACTCATTTTAAAAATAGTCATCTACTTTTACCAACATCAAAAATATAGAAATTTTTTGTTTCAAATCCGGTTAAATAATTCCAAATAATTTTTGTTTTAACCCAACACAAATATTTTCTTAGATGTAAAATCTAATCAGTTGTAAAATCTTCCGCTTGATTCACATAGGCGTTATGTGATTATTTTTAGGAGTGAAATTATTCTTAACTTATTTACCCTCGGCTTGGCTCTACTCTCTTCTTTTTAAGAAAAAAATTTTTATTATTTAATAAATAATTTTTTCATAAAATGTATAGTAAGACTGTATACAGTCAAATAGCGAATATAAAAGATAAGAGGAGTACCTTTATTTGGATATAAATTCGGTCACGTCTAGCTATCTACAAAACTGGAAATATAAAAAGGTTTACCCCGTATTTTTTATTGGTTATTATGCTTTCATTTTATACATAATATTCCAATGGCAGAAATTATTGAACTAATTATTAATGCAGTCGGAAGATGTCAGTAAAAGAGATTGAAGAAAATTATTATGATTTGAATAGAATGAGACGTTGTATTTTAAGGAGAAGGTGAACCAAAAATAAATATTGAAGGTAAATTCCTAGATATTTATGTCTTTAGCTAATTTTCTTTTTAAATCATACTTCGCTACAAAAATGTATTTCAGTTTCTAATTTGAAATCTATGACAGCTTTTGAAATATTAGGGAAATATGATACTGGAAGACATCTATGCAAGTATACTACTGGCAGGTTTAGTTAGAAGACATTTTTTCGATCATGTCCAAAATACTGATATGGAGTAGAAAGAAAGATATAAAAGCATTTATAGAGCGTGGATCACCAAAAAGCATACTTTATGTTCAAAATTTGTAATGTTTCCCCTTGTATACCAGAATGTTTAAGAGATTTTCATACCAAGTAAACATTCCTGTGTATATTACACAATTATATAAATCAAAAAATTCTATAAAATTGTCACACATATTTTCCATGCATTTCTTTATTAATAAAATATTTCAATTTCAAAGGAACCCCGAACGAAAAGGGTGAAATGCAAATTACCAACATATTTTAAAACAATAAAATCCTTTGTAGAATAAACATGAAATTAATTTTTTATAAAATATTTTTTATTAATTTTGAATGATATATGGAAAATAATAAAATACACTTACTGAAAAAAATACATATTTTTGATTAAACCAAAATTTAAAATATTGTAGAGAAAATATAAACAAAAAACTTCAGATAGTATTTGATTTAAAGAAAGATAGAGAAAGATAAATAAAGACAATAGAATTTTTATGGGCTTTGTCTTTTATGTTGAGGTAAATGTTAATACGAAAAGGGGTACATATGTTTCTTGAATCCTTTTGTGAATAAAATGCAAAGAGTAAAGTGAAAGTAAGTTTGTGACAAAACAATAAAAGATTTAATTTAAGAAATCCATTATCTCTTACTTTTAACTTCATTTTCAAGTTAAAAAAGAATTTTAATAGAACAAAAAATATTTTAGCGATATTTTCTACAAAGCCTATTAAAATATGGGACCACAGGATTATTCAGATAAGCAATAAATTAAAAAAATTAATTAATTTCTTATAAGAAAAATAATTGTAATTAACTGTATTTCCTTTATTTCCTTATTTGAAGTTTGTCTCTATATTTTTACATTCCTCATTTTGTGATAAAATGAATTAATAACTTGCTAATCTGAACCAGGCTGGCGTCATTTTAAATGCATTTTTAGCGATTATATTAATTATAAAATTTTAAATGAAAAATATAAAATTCTGTATAAACGTAAGAAAATCAAACAATTTCACTTTTAAAATTACAATAATTCCCAAGTTGAAGATTAAAATATTTCAATCCACATTAAATATATAGAAACTAATATTTACATTCCAGAAAACTGATATTATAACTGAGATTGATATAATATCATTTATTTACTAAATCATGTCCCATTCTATCTTTTCAATAAACAAAAAAACAAACTTCAGTAATGAAAAAGGTCAAAGTTCAAGAAATAAAATGCTAGACGCAAATTAAGAATTTAAACATTTTAATATTTACATGTTCAGGAGTGTTCAGCAAAATCTGTATGATACCAAGTATTAATAGTAGAAGTTATAAATAAAAATTATAAAAATAATAAATATTAGATGTTTGATTTCTTAAATTAATAACATCCATAATATTTCAAAAAAACAAAACTATATTTTTAAAAACAAAACAAAATCTCTCTTATTTAAACAATCTCTGTTTTTAGCTTTGAGAATATTTTCGCAAGCATGAGATAATAATATTCGTACACAAGTATTCAATAAATATTTTATATTTTAATTTTCAATCATTCTGAAATATATTTAATTTATTAATTTAATTTATAATTTTATTATCTACTTTTATTATATTATTTAAATCTATTTAAAACTGGGAATTAAATACCAATTCTATTTAATTACTTTCAGAATAATAAAAAAGTTAAACATTTAGTTAACTGGATAAGTCTTATATACAAATAGTAAAGAATAGTAGTAAAAAAATAATCATTAAAGACAGAGACGGATAGATTCGTCGTAAAGGAAAAAAGTTCGTCAGAATTAAGAAAAATAAACATTTTAAATTTCTGAACGATCTCAATGATATTAAATTTTGTTTTGGAAATATACTAAATTTTACTAAAATCACATTGCATTTTTATGGTGAGTTCAAATTACATATATATTATTAAAAAGAGTGCTTGAAGACTATAAATCAGTAAATATGTCTATGTTGGAAATAGTTGGAAATTGTTTTAAAAATGCGTAAATAATTATTTGAAATTTTATTGACGAATTCATTAAATGTAATTGCAGTATTTTCATTATCATACCAAATAAATTCCATAAAATCATCATATTTATAGGTTCATAAGAAATTACATACTCAGATGAACTTCATACAAAAAAATCATTGATCCTAGTAAAATTAATTTGAAGTATTTCTATGTATTTATTTTAAATGATATTTACATCAAAGCCCCAAAGTGATACACTCTCAAAAGTTTATAAAATATATTTTAACCCTGCACAGTTTTTGTTATTTTTAGTTATAAAATGTGTAAATGTATGCAAGGAATACGAGAAAAATAATTTTGAAAAATTCAATTTAGCTTTCGGGCATGACCTCCATATTTATGGTTTGCATGTAATACATATTTAACAAATTGTACATTTCAATGTTATAACAGGAAAAATTAGGTGATGCATCTATATATACTCTATTTTAAAATTTTGTGTTTGTTTAATTGCATTCAAAAATAATTTTTTATTGTTAAAAATTTATTGAAAATGACTATAAATATTTCAGAAAACCACTTAATTAAAATATAAATTTAATTACTTCTTCAAACTGGTCAATGATTCCTGACAATGAAATAAATAGATCTCGTTTTTCTTCGAAAGATTTATTATCCATAGTTGATAGACTTTCCAATGTCAGAATTCTTCTATCATTGAAATATTTCAACTGAAAATTATATCAGAAAATAGCCAACATTCAAACAATAATTCATAAATTACCAAAGAAAATAATTGAGAGCTTGGCCGATATCGTATATCTTTATTAATCATTTTCTCAACTGGTTCAACCAGCTCCTTCGGGATTTTATCTACTACTCTGTTAAATGATTCATGCAACTGAATGAAAGAATATCTATAAGACATGAAAATCTGATATAAAAAAACATTCAACAATTGATTGGAAAACGTTTTCAAAGAATTTAATTATGATATTCAATAGGAGAAAATTTGTAATTTTATGGCTCTAACACAAGCTGTCACAATAAATTATTCTTGATCTCCCCTAATTAAGCACTCTTCAAAAAATGTCAGAATTCATAATTCATTTTATTTGCAAATTCATCGATTAATTGGAATTTTTTGATAATATTGTAAACAAATAAATCTTTAGTTATTTTTTTTAAATAAACTTTTGTTTTTTTGAGTGATATTACATAACAAAATTTTTTATCATTAAACCTTCCGGTATAAAAATATCAGTAGCTAATGAATATTTATTTTATATTAATATTTTATGTTTTCATTTGTACTTTGTTAGTTAATTTTTGTGTTACTTAATTTTAAGTATAATGATTTATTATTATTATTATTATTATTATTATTATTATTATTATTATTATTATTATTATTATTATTATTATTATTATTATTATTATTATTATTATTATTATTATTATTATTATCATTATTATTATGATTATTATTATGATTCTTATTATTATTATAACTAATATTATTATTATTATTATTATTATTATTATTATTATTATTATTATTATTATTATTATTATTATTATTATTATTATTATTATTATTATTATTATTATTATTATTATTATTATTATTATTATTATTATTATTATTATTATTATTATTATTAAAATGATGATTGCTTGGTAGCAGCATTTATTATTTAAAACAATAAAATGATAATTTAAGCCTTTTGCTGCAAATAATGTATTTAATGAAAGAATTTTCGACTATACGATAGTCCTTGTCAATCTACAAGGACTATCGTATAGTCGAAAATTCTTTCATTAAATACATTATTTGCAGCAAAAGGCTTAAATTATCATTTTATTGTTTTATATTATTATTATTATTATTATTATTATGATTATTATTATTATTATGATTATTATTATTATCATCATTATTATTATCATTAGTGGTTGTTTATGTGACACATTAGTGCTTTGGTATTAATTAATGTTTTGAGGTAATTTTTTATAGTGTTTCAGGCATTATTATTTATTATTTTATAAAGGATCAGCAACAATATGCGGTGTTATCCGTAGCCTTAAATACACCTTATTGTATATGCTGCTGCGCATACAGCGCCACTGGTGCTACTCATTTCTCCACATTTTTCTTTTTATTATTATTAATATTTCATATTCGGAAAAAAAGGTCCCATTTTCTTTTTGGAATTTATTTTGTCCTAATAAGATTTAATTTTATTTAATTCTCAAATTTTCGACGCTACAAAATTCTTATAATAGCAGTTATTTTTATACCTTGTATAAGGTTTTTCTAGTTAATGCCGAGTTTTTCTGGGAACATTTAAAAACGTAATTGGGATGTAACTAGATTGAGTTATTTTACTTTCATTTAAATATACCCTGCACCTGATGATTTGTATATGATTTGTATACAGATAACACTAAATCTATAAAATCAATAAATTTTATGTGGCACCAAAGATAATCACAATATAATTAATAAAATAAATTTATACACAACAATAAATTTTAATAAATTTCAAATTGATAAAATATTTTTGTAATATATGTCAAGCATTAGCTGTCAAATATATGTAAATCAACCAACGTTTTTTTTTATCACAAATAATTTTACATAATAAAATATCTGTCCAAAATTATAAAAACCTGAAAAATGTCATATTCATTACTGATCTCTTTTTGTTTCGTTTTATTTATAAATTCACTTTTTTAAATAATTATCAGTTTTTCATTTTTTAACATTATTACTAGCAATTTTATTTTAAAATTTCAAAATTAATTTAAAAATTAATTAATACAATATTTTAATTACTTTGTCAATCTGTACGTGATATTCGTTGAGATTGTTGTTTGAATGAATAAGCGACCTTCCATCATTATAAATTGATAATATTAAAAGACCTAATGAAAACATATCAGATGAAGAATTTGATGAGCCAATTCCTATGCATTCTGGGGCTAAATAATCAAGATCTGGCTGGCAAAGATTTGGAATTTTCGGATTCCAACTGGATCCTTTTGGAATGTTGTCCTAATTAAAAATTCAGTGTCATATAATTAGTAATTAGATAATTTTTGAAATTAGCAATGAAATTTTTATTTATTTTTTATTCGAAAACAATAAGAACTCTTTAAATTCAAAAAAGCAAATATCATTTTATTTTGCCTGAAAATATCGCTTTTCAAAAATAGTTAAATCTTTACCGCCGCTAGGCTCAGCAATAGGTGAAAATGCTCTGAACCACTTGATTTCAAAAGCCTTACGCATTTAAAAAAATTAATTATTTTTTGTGGTAAGATTATGTAAGATAAAACACTTATTCATTTCTTTACTTAAGAATAGTAGTGAGAAGTGAGCAGTTTTCGGTGAAAATTTGGTTTTTTATTTGTTTAAATGAAGTAATTTATTTAATTTTTAAATCTTTATTTTTTAAATTTTTTTAGTTTTATTTTTTAAATAATTTTATTAAAATTTATTTTTAATATTTATTTTTTTGTCAGGACTTTTTTGGTCAAAGGGTTTTTTTACACAGAATTTTAAATCTAGATAAAATTGCTAAAATTTTTTTCTTCAATGAAAAGGTCTAAATATATTTTCTCGCTAAAAAATCTAGAAACAAATTTTCAAAGAAAAAATCTGAAAAAAAATAAGAATAACTCTAAAAATAAAATTTGAATTAAAAAATACATCCGTTAAAAATGTTCAAATGATTGCAACTAGAAATTCTAAAGATAAAATTAACTTAACTACAAATTTATTTCAAATCAACAATCTTCATCTTTAAAGTCTTCTGATACATTTTCTGTGACATCTGACCATATAAACTCATTGCCTCTCATATAATGTCCATAAACAACACTTTAAGACCTTACCCATCCAAACCCTATTGTCGTCTGCATTATTTAATGCTGTTATGTTACTTTTTTACTGTTAATAATCGGTAATTTTAACTTATAAACATTAACTGAGAAACAATAAAAATTAGAGTTACCACACGTCCTACTTTCTGTAGGACAGTCCTACAATTTGGATATTTGTCCTACGTACTACATGAAACGGAAATTGTCCTACTTTGAATCATTTTCACTTTAAATTATACAAAAAACATTTTTAAATCTTTTTCTCGTTAAAATTCAAAGTAAAGGCATCTAGATTAAAATAATTCTGAAAATCTTTTTAAACATGTTTGTATGTATTTGATTTTATTTATTTTTATAAAATCAGTTTTAATAAACATTTGTTAAAATCAGTTTAATATTAAGTATTAAATAAAGAATTGAAATTATTTTAAATGTTATTTAGAATATCAACTATACTGCTAAAATTAGAGTTGCCACATGTCCTACTTTCGGTAGGACAGTCCTACAATTTGGATATTTGACCTACTTTGAGTCTCTCAACATGTAGTAATCCTAGTAAAAATATAAAATTAAAGTAAGGTGTGTTAAAGTCTTGACGGCACTACTTAGCGAACTATTAATAAATGGATAAGAATAAATAATTTTTACAGGTATTTCATCGATTCTTGCCGACGAAGAAATGAATATTTCACTTGTTGTGGGAATGCAACTTATTCTCCTAGATGAAAAGGCACTTATAATCATACTTAAGAATATGATGAAGATGAAACCTTAAATTATCAAAACAATAGAAAACTCGTACCTTCTTTGTCTGGAAAACCATCTGCTACAAAAAGATGCTGATAATCATCTTTAACCGGTTTAACCGATAATCGGCTTTTTATAATTATTTTTGAAAAGGGTAAAACTATATTCATTGAAATATCATTAATTTCTTGTAAAAAATTTAATATTCAATCAAGATCTAAAAGTCAATTATAAGTTTATCGTCTTATTTATTATTTATTATGAAGTAGCTTTGCAGAAATTGGTAAGTGTCTTTGAAAATGTATATAATTTACAGATACAGCAGCTTCAAAGTCGGCGTAAAGGATGAAAAAAGAAGTCACTGTTTTAGACGAATCTTTAAATTTTACATTTTTATTTAAAGAAAAAGTGTAAAGACTTGTACCCAATTGATTTTTATTACACAGTACCCTATGCTTACTTAAAGAAACAAAAAAAAACCTTGAAACTACGATGGTACCATAAACTCTGAACCCGAGAATTAGTAATTGAAGATCATTACAATTTAAATGTATATTTAGTTTGGTAACAGCAATATAAATTTTTGTTTAATAACGATAGAGGTGAATATATCCATGATTACTCAATCGAGTTATTTGGGTGAATTTAGTTAAAAAAATGTATTTAATTTATTTTGTTATTCCCCTTTTTATTAATTAACGTTATTTTTTTCGTTAAGAAAACCGATACCTTCATTTAAAAAGGTATCGCTCATGAACGATTGAAATTCACCATCTTTTCAAACTTTACCTGTACCTTCATTAAATAAAATATTAAATAGTATTTGTAAAATTACAGAATGTTAATATTGTTCAAAATGTGAAAATAGATGAAAGGATTCTCCAAGACTTATTTGAATATTTTGTTTGAATAAGGGAATTGTAAAAAGTTTTTTGAATTTATATTAATATAAATATATATCATTATATAAGTGTATATATATATATATATATAATATTATTTAATATATTATTTAATTTTATGTCAAAACTATGATTCAAATCTTTTATTTTCAATTTTTCGTTTCAGAGAGAAACTTTTGTTTAAATGAATTTTATTTTATTAAAACAATTCGATTATTTGAAATCTTAGTAATATTTTTGTCTTTTATTTATAAAAAATTTTTAAATAAAATGTCAAATTAATAATTACATCAAATTTAATATAGCATTTAGCCTAAAAATTCTAAAATGAATGAAAACATCACTTATTAATTTATTCTTGAAAATATTTCAGTTCTATTTGAAGATGAATTGACTTGATTTTTTATCATTAATAGAAATTGTTCAAACATCAATTAGTAAAATATTGCAAAAAAAAGTAAAATTGTTAAGATTAAGCAAATTGCAATATTAAAAGGTTTTATTTATATTATTCATAGCAATAATAAATATTTATAAATTTTTATATTTTTCTCAAATATTATTATGCATTAATTAATTACATGAATTTGAAGTAAAATATCTTACCATTTGACCGGGGAAAATTCGATCCATGAAATTTAATCCCGCCAATTTCCAATCTCCGTTTTTTGTAATTAAAATAGATTTCGGGGTTATATTTCCATGTATATACAGCTGACTCGTGTGGAGATATCTCAAACATTCAGTAATCTTAAGAAATTATTATAACATTTTTTACATTTTTATTTCATTTAATTCCTTCTATACATTATAATTTTTTCTAATGCGTGAATATAATTTGTTTAATTATTAATTAAAGAAATATATTCAAATACACCAGTAGTTGGCAAACATTTTCAAGGCGAGAGACACCTAAGTAATTTTTTTCGTGACACACTAATGTGCTTTTTTCGTTAAATCATCTTTTGTACTTTGTTTTAGAAATCTCTTCATTAGTAGACTAAAAAATAATAAACTATTGAACTGAAATTAATGAAAATTGGGAATCAGCTACTTACGGGTATATATTAATTAGTTTAATAAAAATTAAAAAAATCAAATCAAAGTAGTAAAATAAATGTAAACAATGATTCAATAATTTTTTTTGAATTTAATCTTACCGTTTAAGAATTTTTATCACAAGTATTCTGTTAAAATGAGATTTTTTTTCCGCGACACGTCATTTGCCCAACCCTGAAATACACAGTTGAACTACCAGTAAAAGTAAGTGTCAAAAATGTATGTTGATTCGAAATATTTTAATTAACCCTCAAAAATATGTAGCTTTTTTAAGTTAATTAATTCGATTAATTAATTTTCAATTCATTTAGACAATTCAAACAAAAGTAATTAAAGTAAAAAATTATTTTAGTACACTAAATTCAAAAATCTAACTTGATTAAGCAATGCTAGCAAATTATGTATTTATAAAAAAAAGATGAAACAAAAAGAATAATAGCAACGATAAGGAAATATATTTTTCATAAATTACTTAATCTACATTTTCAATAAATTTTTGCTAAATATTATGTAAATTGTTGTTAACAATAATTAATTTTTTTATTTCTTTTGTTATAAACTAAATTCTATTCATATATCTTTTATCATGCCATGAAACCAAATAATAGTATGAAAAAATAATTTTATTTATTACTACTATTGAATACTATTTGATGAAAATGTTTTCGTCAAGAATAAAAATAATTTGTCCTTTGCTTCATTTTAACCATGTAGCTTCAACCCTTTGATAACTACCTTATCTTTATATTTATTCAAAATGAATACAATTAATAATATTTATTTTAATAAAATTAGTTTAAATAATTTTTTAATTTATATAAAAGTATAAAAGAACGTAGAAATGAGGTCTGACATATAACCCCCTCCCTCTCTTGCTTAACAAAAACCAGTGTGAAGAATGGACAGTAGTAAGACCTATTTTGGTCTCATATAATTTTGTACAGGTAATTATAGTTTCAGGAATTTTCGGGCTAGATTTTGTCTCTCGATAAAAAACACTCGAATCTGTAGTGAATATCGGTTGAATATGTGAGTTAAAAAGGTAAAATGCTGTTCATTTAAGAAGGAATATAAAGTGATTCTATCGGATGAATATAAAGGAGAATTTATTATCTTTAAGGGGATCTAATCGATTAAAAGCGGATTGTACAGTAATATAAGATCATTAAGTGTCATTTTTCATCCATAATTAAGTTGGTTTGATATCAATAATTTAGTATGCTAATTGGTTGTTAACTAATTGTTAGTAGTCAATTCAAAGAATAAAATTTAGCAGTTCTTTGTGAATAAAAATTTAATTTTTATGTATTTCATTGTAAATTTGAAATATTTTTGTAAATGCCTATCATTTTTCTTAAATTTTTAACATTTCTTTTCAGGTGGTTTTGGATTATTTTAAAGTGACTCAGTTCACAAGTTTAAATAAATAATCGTTCATTTATTGTTATTTTCATTAAGAACTTACGATTTTTGTTAAATTTCGTTGACAAATTAATAAAAGTATTCATTTTTGGTAAAATTGGTAAATGGCTCTCTGCCGAATATAGTGTCTTTTGGCGAGAGAGACTGTGATTTCTGGTGCTAACTTATATAAAACCAAAGAAAGAGCTTTAGATTGTCCTAAATTCATGGCCCTCTATCCCATATAGAAAAGGTCTGAGACAATAACCTTGTTCAAAAAATCCCTGTCCCCAAAATATCACTTACTAGTCAGAGTTTCACACTGACATAACCCATGTATCCCTTCGGCACATACTTCACATTGACATGTGCTGCCAGAGAGGAACGGAATGTTGGGTATGTATCTGATGGTCACTTCCTACCTACTTATAAAAACTTTAGAAATTAGACCTTTTAAAATTTTAAAATATTTTTCCTTTTTTTCTTAATCATATTATGAATTTGAATTTTCATAATAAAGTGCAAAAATAGTTAAAATCAATGAATAAGTAAATTAAAAGGAAGGAAAACTTGACTAGAGAAAATTATTGGATAGAAAATTCTGAATGAAAATAGTTAGAAAAATATGGGATTGAATGAATTTATTATCAACAAATAAAACAGAGTTTTTTTAGTACTTAAAAAAATCTTTATAAATATTTAAATAAAAAATATTTTTCATTTAATTATATTATGAAAAAAATTTATTAGAATGAAAACTAATTAAATTAGATTAATTGTAAAATTGTTTCTCATTAAAAAAAGTTATAATTATTTAAATATACTGCCAATTATTCCGTATTTTTCATTTAATTAATTACTAGAAATTTGTCTATCTAAAACTAAATAGAATGATTTTAGTGTAAATGATTAACTTTCAGATGAATAAGTTTAGAAAAAACAATTTAATGGTTGTTTTGTTAGAATTTCTTTGGTTATGACTATTAAATTAATTTATTTGTTATATTATTACCTAAAATTTTAGAAGTTATTTGAACATGCAGTATATTAACATGTATTTTTATTATACAATTGACAAACATATGTCTGTTAACGTTCGTCGCTTTATTTTGATATAGTTGTTATAATACTTATTATTTTATAATATTATAAAAATAATTTTTAATAATTTAATATTTGTTTAAATTTAGTTCATAAATTTGAAAATGTAAAATTTATGTGAATATAAAACAAGACATTTCTTTGTTTTTCTGATCTAGTAAAATAAAATAATAATGGGCATTTTTAAAAATAAATTATTATATAAAAACCGTATTTTTTACAATAAAATAGAATAATATAAATATTTCTTTATTTAATAAATTTGACAATAAACAATAAATTTCGAATACGTTCGGATATTTCACTTGATATTTTCATTTGCTCTAATAAAAAATTGTATTTTATCATATAGGATTTTGATTTTAAACTTTACCGTTTCATGATAAAATAATGCAACGAGCTACAATAAGAAGACAATAGAGAAGGAGATGACTTTTGAAAAGTCACAACGCGGTCCTAAGTTGAACAACTGGCAGGTATAATAATAATAATAAAGAAAATCTAGAATCCAATCCAATTTTTAAATAGGACAAGCTTTTCAAAGTTATAATGATTTCTTATTAATATATGTGTATGTCAACATAATGTATATTCAAATATTGTATTTATTAAAAAGCTTGACTATGAAACAATAAGTATATCGATGTTTTTGATATTCATGAATTCTCGGTACTGCCTTTTTCAATTGAAAATAAAGCAGTGGTTCTAATAATATGTTCAAATAGACAATAATTCGTTAAAATTGTTTATATAAAAATTATGCATTTTAAAATTAAATAATTTTCATATTAATATTTCTAAGACTATATGAAAATAAAATATGAAGTTCACTTTTATTAAGTATGCATTTGATAAACACTTGATAAATGCTGTTCCGCAATATCGTGTGCCTTATATATTGTTTTGAACATTAGTCTTACAAATATTAATATGAAAATTATTGAATTAAAAGAAAGATCAACGGTGAAACCAAAAGATAGATATAATATTTTAAAATTAATTTATTATTTATAATTAAATTAGCACATTTCAATAAATAAAAAAGAAAAAGAAAATTGCTACCTGGTATATTCCTAATTTCTTTTCCAATTCCGTTAATTCGAATATCTAAAAATGCAATAATTAATTGGAAATACTAAATTAAAATATTTTATGGGAAAAATATTAATACACTTATACTCTATTTACTGTAAAGAATGCGTTTCAAGTTTTCATAACTTTAAGCGAAATATCTTCATCCTTTGTAAAAATATGGTTCGATGAAAAATAAATGCATTTTATTAGATTTTGTGAAATTCTTTTATACTTTTACTAATGCTAATCAGTGGGAGTATACACCCACTAGTCAATGAATACATTAACTAAATAAAGTATGCACTATTTAAAATAATGTATACTTTCACTGAAACACCTAGTGAAAGCATACATCAACTAGATAGTGTATGCACTGACTGAAATGTATACTTTAACTGTAACATATATATATGGTGCTTCCAAAACCTTTTAGGTTGACGAACTGGCAGGAAAATATATATATCATATAATTAATATAAATACATGCTTGGCCAAATTTATATAAGGCTAACTCTTTTAAATAGTTTCTCTATCCATGGTGTGAACCGGCAATGTAAGTTCTACGGACTATTGCCTTGTGAAGCACTGAGATAATATACCAACAATAAAATTAACAGCTTATTAAAATACAATTATAATTTGCAAACATAATTTGTACATATATTTCTTTAAATTGTAAACAAGTTATTTTTTAAATTTTACATAAATTCTATTATTAATGGATTTGGAAGATTTATAAAAAAATAAATTCTAAAAAAATATCACAACTTTTTGAATACTTGAACATAAAACTTCGGTTTCCAGATGCTAAATTACTCCTTGCTCCTCTTTTATTCACTGGGCCAATTGTGGTTAATAGGATTTTTAATGGATTTTATGAATGGCAGACGAACGTTCTTACATTAATAGTTAATGATGGAATATTTTTTATAAAATATTTTATTTTAAATTAGAATTTCTTTAAAAATTATAAATATAATTTATTTATTTCATTAATTATAAATAAAATTTAAATATATTTTTCATAACTGTTTTCATATATACGCGACTATCCACATCCCTTCCAGCAGTTTCCATTCTCAAAAATGATGTGTAGAACAAGGCTTCTGAACATCTGAATCTTTCATTTCCAATAGTAATAGCTTGACCATCTGGTAGTTCATAACTCTTTAAGTGACGATAAAGAGGCAGCAGTTTTTATTTCTTTTTCAAAATCAAGACCAATGTAATACAGTTTTTCTTTAATATTTCGAACAATTTCTCTTTCAGCAGTAGTTGTAAAACTGTGTAAAATGGCAATAAGGAAGGATAATTCAAAGTTAAAATACCTTCCTTAGACTGAGCGTAATCGCCAAATATATGTTTGACTTATTGGGTTTTTATTTTTAAAGTCGGTTCTCTCTCTGACTCCTCGTGTTCTTATTCAAACAAATAAGTCGAAACCCAACACAAAATAATTTTATTCAATTTCAATCAAATTACAATTTGTCACAATTTGTACCTTTCACTCAATCTAATTATTACTAGATAAGGTAGATAACCCAAGGGGCAATCATTTTTTCTGGTACGAGTCTTAAACTTTTTTGAATTACTAGATCTCTTTGTCTGATCATTGATCGCCGAATTTTCTGAGCTTCACTTTTTTTTTCTTCGACCTAATAGCGGCTTGTCTGTTTCTGAGCTCTCTTCTTATAGTATTTCTGAGAGGGCAATTATCTAGAGAATTGCAATTAATTGTCTCCCGGGAATCCTAGGTAAACATTTGAGGGTTTCCAAATTATTTTAATTTGTTTATCCTAGATTGAAGCTCGAAATAATCCCTCTCTTATCTGACCGATCGAGTCTCACTGTACATCGGGTACTTTTCAGTGCTCGTGTTTCTCATGAGCTCGGGCTTTCTATTATGGATTAATTAATTTTAATTAATTTGTTTTTTCACATTAACTTTCCAAGTTAATACCTTATTAAATTTTCAAAATAATTTCTGAACTCGTCTATCAATTTGGTGTTCAAACTATATACCGATACCCCCGTTCAATGTTGCTGTTTGATTTTTATCAACTTTTGATTAATTTTTCACTTTTATTGATGTTATCAATAATTGTTATGCCTTCTTTAATATATAAATTTTTTTGGTTTTTGTACTAACCTCAACAGACTCATGCCAATTATAAAAACAATCATACTTATAAATTCTGAAAAACCATAAGAGCTTGAAATTATCTATTTATAAAAAATTCCAAATTCTATCTTTTTAAACAAAATTTCAATTCCTCAAATAAATTCCAAAATTCCAGAAAAATCGATAAATCAAAGACTCTAAAAGTCAAAATTTACAATTACAAACATCAAACTCCTCGACATGTGCAAAATCATTGTGCGCCCACATACACGAGTAGTCGGGATTAACCAGCTTTGTCTATTTTGAGGAAAATTAGAGCAATTTCTAAATTTTTCATTTAAATTTTCATGTTCATAATATGAAATTTTTTATTTGTCAAATTTTGTGTTTAAACCTCAATATCACTGATCTTGGTAACAGATAACGGTGCGTTTTAAAAACGGGGACCTAAGCGCAAACATTTTTTGAGCCCGTCTAAATATGTAGGTTGTGAATATAAGACTGGTGGTGTACAGTCAAAATGCATCAGACTAAAACTTTCAACGTGTAAATTTATTCAGACAAGCGTTACAACTAACAAGTTCGACGTTGATTTGTATAAAAATAAATTATTAGCACAAATGAACAAATTCAATTATAAATTAAAATAATATGCTTTCATAGTTATTATTTATAAATAAATAAATATAAATCATTAAAGTCTAAATTCAAAAATGTTATTATCTATAATTATTTTTTTATCTCATTCCTTTGGAGGCCTAAGTACGCGTCTATACATTTAACAGGAAGGGGGGGGGTCGTACATCATAGTAATGCATACATTCTATTCATTGTGATACCATTCGGAATTCTTTCGAATTTTGCTTTCCTAATGTCAGATTTTTAATGTATCCCAGGTCAAAAAAAATATTAGAAATAATTCTTAGTTGATCCATGACATCTAACTTCATATTCTGCAAAATTTTATACAGATTCTTTAATTCCGACTTCATATGGCAAAATTTCACTAGTGATTAATAAAAGCCAATAATTTAATATGAAAATATAAATTTCAAAAATGAAAACTGAAAAAATCATTTATTTTAATTAAAATATTATAATTTAAACAAACAGAATTACAAAATATTTATCATTATTTACAAAAGAAAAAGATACAAATACAATTTTCACGAAAAAAAACAATTAAATTTAAAATGTCATTTTCCAAAATATTATTAATAATATAAAATATTTAGAAATTGTTTTTAAAAATATTTTCAATTTTTTTTCATGTTTTAATTTGCAAAGTTTAATTTTGTTTGACCATTTTCCCCATATTTTGTAAGAAAATACTGCTTTTTGGTGCATTATTCCATTTCATGTCTCGCATTATGAATATTATCCGCTTTATAAAATTACATTTACTACTGTGCTTCGATGTCTGATGTTATTTTTAAATAAAATAATTTCAAAAATCGATAATAACTGCAATAATAAAGAAAATAAAGTAAACAAATTTTACGTGCAACCTTTCATAATACTTAATAAAACAAATAAATTTAACTGTTTTGTATAATTTTTATAATTGAATGAAAAAACGTTCTAAATATTTGTTATTATCACAGGTAATGTAATGGGAAAAGTTCATTGTAATTATTATGTGATATATGTTAATATAAATGATATTTTTTTATTATTTTAAAGAAATGAGTGTTTTGAATTAAATCTTCGTTTAGATGTTTGTTAAAAAATTCCGTGATTTTTTTCTTAATTTTTTTTATATTGATTAATAATTTTTAAAAAAATTAATTTTAGATATGTTTTTGAAGTTTTCTTCTTTTAATACAGGTGAACCCGTTTAATATTACCTCGGTTATTATCACGACCCGTTTAATATCATCTCGGTTATTATCACGACCCGTTTAATATCACTAAAACTCAAATTCCACTAGCCAAACACTATTAAATCAATACATTTTTACTCGGTTAATATCATCCTGCATAATATCCGTTTCCCGTTTATTATCATGAATATTTTTTGATTTTGATAATTCAAATTCGCTTAATATCATGAATTTTTTGAATTTTTTTATAATCTCTTTTATCAAAGTTCACACAAAAGAAGTTTAAAAAATTTAAAACTGAAACTAGATAATTTTAATTTAAAATACAAATATTTATTGAAAGCAACCAAAATCTACAGGGTTTTGATATAAACAGAGGTAAATTTTAATAAGTTTTCTTAATTTTTTTGAGATTAAAGTGATTGTTGTTTTAATAGACATGTATGTAATTTATAATTTCTTACAAGGGCTAAATCAAAAACGACAGAGCGTAAACGAACAGAATTAACTGTAAAACAAAAATTGGATATTATATCAGTTTGTGATGGACCACCAAAACAAACGTATGCAGCTTGTTGCTAAGAAATTCAACATTGATTCATCAACAGTGAGCAAAATTTATAAAAACAAAAGTGCATTATCTGATGTTGTAACTTAAACAGCAATAGAAAAAGAAAACGGCATAGCAGAGCTGAAGATGTAGATAAAGCATTGTATAAATGGTTTGTGGGTGCTTTAGCCACCAACATTAGCATCAGCGGTGAAATACTGCGTGTCAAAGCTGAAGCATTTGCTAGAGATCTATCCGTCATAAATTTTGTGGCCACTAATGGATGGTTAGATAGATGGAAGAAAAGATTTGGAATCGTATATAAAAAAGCACATGGGGAAAAGGTTAATGCATATGTTCCTGCAGCAGAAGAATGGTTATCTATAACCTTGGTCGATGTATTCCGCCGCTATCAACCAAAAGATATTTTCAACGCCGACGAAACTGGCCTTTTGTGGCGTGCAATGCCGAATGGTTCACATGTCTTTAAGGCAACTGAACTTTCTAGGAGTAAAGTATCAAAAGAAAGAATTACTATTTTACTTTGTGCCAGTATGGATGGTGAAAAGCAACCAGTTTTATTAATTGGCAAATCTAAAACACCGCGTTGCTTTCGAGGTGTTAGACAGTTACCTGTAAACTATAAAAATAATTTATGTACATAAATGTGTACAAATTAATGTACAAAAACAAAACTTCTTTTACAGGATTTTCTAAAAAGTAAAAGTTTACAAAGTTAAATGAATTTTAATTAATTAAAACATTTTCTTTCTCATATTTTCGTTTTTTTAGCTGTTTATTTTCTTTTGCACTCACTGTAGCTCATATGATGTTAGAAATTATAATTATTTTATATAATTTTAACTAAACATTTGCTTTATCATTATTTATTCTTCACTTGTTAAAAAAATTGGTATGTAAATCATTTTGTACTTCTTTACGATCCTCTCCTAAAAACATGTTCGTTTCGTGTTGTAATTTTAGGGAAATGGTCAGTCTAATTTTTTTTATTATTTTTAAATACACATTTAGAAAATAATAATTATTGATTATCTAAAAGTATCTAAGAAAAAAATATAAAACACCTCTTTTTGATTGGATGTTTTGGTTTTACTTTGATATGTTGCAGAATTTAACAGATTCGACAGACTGCCTCGTAATGGCTCTGTTGCAAATGCTATTTCATCGCTTAATAAAAAGAAGAAAATAACTTTATTTGCATTAATCATACACATAACATAAAAAATAAAACAAAGTTTATAATTCAGTAAATAACAAATATTCAAACATATTTCATTGTAATAGTTTTTCATTTCAAAATATTTCAAATGAAGAGGTCCAAAAAATAACAAAACAAATAAAATATAGGAATTATTTAAAGTACTGTTTCATGGGGAAAGAAATATATTAGATAATTTACATATTTTTATTATTGAAAATGTTTTTTTATTGAATTTAAACAAAATCGTTAATACATTTTTACTGATATTTAAGCTTAAAAATCTGTTCCAATGTTAAAGCACCCTTCTATCATTAACCCTTCATCTATGCGCCTGTCGAAAATGAAAATCCAGCAAAAAAAAATAACCTGGTCCTTAAAATATGCAAGTGCTCTAAGTTCATGTATACAATATAACAAAAAAGACGATTTTATTTTTAAAAATGAGTACAGGTATTTTTTTAAAAATTTTAAATTTATTTATTCATAGATGATCATACTCGAATCAAATTTCATATTTTCACAATTCAATAACCGTAAAATTAATTATGGAAGATTAATTAAGCACGTTTAAACGAGGCAGCACCACCAGTAGTACTTTTTTCCTCAATTGTCTTATGCTCTTTGCATTGATTTCATAACTCTTTGCCACTGCCCCATTTCCTTAATTTTCGGTATATTTGATGATTTACAATTGTTTTTCTTACCGTTAACGAATTCGTCGTTTCATAAGAGTGTAAAATTTAATAGGAAATTTGGTTGAATTCAGATATAATGTGTCCAAGTAGGATCAAGCAAAAATAAATCACCGTATATTAAAATTATATTTTGTAAATCAAAAAGGTAAAACTGGCTTACTCCGTTGGCTGAAGACATCTATGTCACACAATCTTTTAGTTTAGTTGGGAAATTTAATTAAAAAAAAATTACTGGAATTCGGGTGCGGGCTATATAAAAAATTATATTTTATAGTTTATATTTATAAATATTGAGAATTAGAAAAATCTAAATTAAGTATACTTTTAATTAAAATATAAATATTCTAAGGGGTTTTTAATTTCATATTATCTTCATTCCATTTTAGACGATAAATAAATTATTTTTTACTTTTTTACACAATTATGAATATATAGTTTGAAAATATAACGAAAAAATGAAAATAAATCATTGATGGAAAACGTAAAGTAAGAAATATATTTTTAATTAAAAACTGATTAATATTATTTTAGTAGTGACACAACTTTGAAAAATATGAAAAAATGTAGCGAAGCAATGCCATATCTTTTTATATTATTCAATCACAAAATAAATCAAAGTATTCTTTTGAAACAAATTACTGCTAAAATATAACAAGATATAGACAAAATATGACAATAATTTGTAAAAGATAAGAAACTATATTTTATTTTCATTTTATGTAAAGGAAAATATATCAAAAACAAAGGGAATGCAATGTCATTTGATAGAAATGTTCGATGAACTTTCGTCTGTATGACAGTAGATTTATCAAATATGATAAGAAAACTTGATTAAAAATATATTTTTATTATCGTATTAAATTATAATAATAACGTTATTATTATTATTATTATTATTATTATTATTATTATTATTATTATTATTATTATTATTATTATTATTATTATTATTATTATTATTATTATTATTATTATTATTATTATTATTATTATTATTATTATTATTATTATTATTATTATTATTATTATTATTATTATTATTATTATTATTATTATTATTATTATTATTATTATTATTATTATTATTATTATTATTATTATTATTATTATTATTATTATTATTATTATTATTATTATTATTATTATTATTATTATTATTATTTAATGATAGGCAATGATAGGCAAAAATAAATAAAATAAATATCATTCGATTTTCTAATTGATGTTTTTCAATAATATTTGCAAAATATAATTAGAAAGTTTTGGAAATTATTTTTATTACGATTAAATTCTGGCTTTTTTGAACTGGTTATTTCAAAATATCCTTTCATTTCATTTTAATTGAGTTATGAAGTCAAATTCTCTCAAAAATTTAATAGTGTTAATAAATGTATCCAATTTTCTCAAAGTAAATACAAAGAAATTGTCGAAAATATTTACCTAATAATTGATGCAATTACATTTGAATTCAGGTTTTGGCACAGACTTTAATTAAAAAAATTATGTAATTACAAAACAATTTTTTAAACATATTTATATATATTAATATTGGTAAAAATATAATTTGTTGACAAATTTTTATATATATTTTTCTAAAACTCGAAAAGGTCATTTATAGTTAACAAAAATAAATGACAGCAACTTTTAATCAGTGACCGCAATAAACAGGTGAGTAGATTTTCTTTCATTTTCATTGTAAATTTTAAAATCTTTTTTTTATTTAGAGCATTTTACAGAATATCCGCTAAATACAATTTTGTTACTTTTTCAAACACTCACAATTTACTTATTATAGTAAAATAATATTCATAATAATAATAATAATAATAATAATAATAATAATAATAATAATAATAATAATAATAATAATAATAATAATAATAATAATAATAATAATAATAATAATAATAATAATAATAATAATAGCAATAATTTTGGCAAGCATAAACATATCTAATATGCATGTATAAATATTGAGTTTGTATACTCAAATTACATAATTTTAGTTGATTTTACAAATGTAGAACAAATCGTCTATTTATATATGGACACCGTATCATTTTTTCGGGGAACGTATCAATCGCGTAAAAAGGTAATTTGGTGTAATAATAATATAAATATCACAGAATACATTTTATTTTCTTTTATAGGTACAATTTGAACCGGATTAAGAAAATATTTAATATTTAAAGTATGTGTTGACACGAGTTTTGTGAAGATTTTTTTCGTGATCCTCATGTTTGTTTGTGTGAGGTGTTTTCAGCTGAGAATTAAATATTTCAATGATTTATTAATATAATTTTAAATTGTAAATTTACTATTAAAATAACTTTTAAAATAATTGTTAAATTGGATTTTTAAGTTGAAATTTTTGAATTGAAAAATAGAAAAATTAAAATAGCTTTTTGAAAGAAGTTTTATTTGTGAATAATCTTCAAACGAATATATTTTAAATATCGAAATTTTAAGAAATGGTTTTGAAAATATTTTATTCAACGCTGAAAATTTGTTTGAAAATTATACAATATTTCATTAAATAAATACTTGGAATTATGACGTTAACTTTTGAACCGGATTTAAAAAATAATTTAGAAGATGTGTTAGCAGTTTCTAATAGTTTAAATTCCTGAATTTCGAAAAACAATTTTGGTATGTGTTTTGGATGTTTTGGCAAATATGGATTGAAAAGACATTGAACAAAATTCATCTGCTCTTGAAATTTCATAAAAAATATATTTTTAAAAATTTTCAGCGATCTTTTTTTATCCAAAAATTGTCTAAAATAGAATTATTATAGAAATGTATCTCAGCGGTGCATTTCGATGAATCAAAAGTTTGTATGTGTTTTTTAGTATGTCTTGTGTTTGTGTGCAGTTTTTAATTTTTCTTCCACTTTTCAGATTTCTATATTATAAGATGTATCTGACTGCACTCTAAATGAGAACATCAACGTGGAATCAGAGTATGTTTCTATAATGTAAGATTAGTGATTTTTTTTGATATATTATAGGAAATAGTTCTCAGTGGTGTTTGGTGTATTAAGTTAAGTCCATGTTAAGACGCACGAAGATAATTTAAATGATGACAATTTTGGTTACACATAATTCAAAAGGGTATTATATATTTATTATATTTATGGGGTAATATTTATTTTATAAACTTCCTTTGAGTGGTAATTGTATAATTCTGTATCACACCAAGCTTCTTCTAAGTACATAAATCATGAAATGGTGTTTCCTTGACTTTTTAATATATAAAAGTTTGGAACTTTTGTTTTTATAGTATAAGAATTTTGTCAATATAACTTAATTTAAACACTATTTAATTTCAATGTCACTTTAATAGATGGAAAAAACTTCTTTTTTGATATCTTAAATTGCCTAAATATTTATAAAAATAAATCAAACAAATTTGAAAATAACATTTCCATTTTGATCTAGATAAATATCCAAATTTTACCGAAATTCTATTTGATATAAATGTAATTAAATTAACAAAACTTTCTTGATCTCCCGCTACAAATATTTGATTTATTAAATAATAAAAAGGACTATCGGCTTTATCTTCAAATTGCAGATTTCTATTGTGAGTTTTAGCAGTAATTATTATGCCAGAAATTTGTTTTAATAGGAAAGTTTGTGGAATGTTACTAGGGACCCTGTTTAAGTGTTATTGCAAATTATATTTTTCAAATTTTCTAGATAAAATCATTTGCAAATAAAATTAATTTTATCATTATTAATCATTATTTTTCTTTGAGATTCACTAATTTTCAGCACAGCTTTTTTCAAGTTAGTTTTACAATATTACAGTGACAAACAAAAAATAAAAATTTGTAAAATTTGTAAAATTATATCAGCTATATCATGGGTTCTTGGCCCATTTAACCCTTTGCGGTCCTATGTTGAGTCTAACTCGACATTCCAATAATTGCTCATTTGAAGTTTCAGATTTCGTTGTATGTATATTTTTTTGCATTTCGTGTTAAGAACAAATATATGTGTAGAATGTAGATTATTTATATTGGGTTTTGACCAGTTTAGTTCATGGAAATCATATATACAAAAAATCATTAAAACAATTGTGGGCCTGGTGGGTAACTTTTTTTAATGGACCGCAAAGGGTTAATACAATTATTTTTAATTCATGAAAATTTTATTTCACATAAAATTTAACGTGAACTAAATATAAAGAAAATATTATGCAGGAATAGACTTGTCTACGGACCTATGATCGTGCAGTACTGAAATTAGTGTTATTTATATATTAGTGCTATAGTAATCACACATAAAAAAGATTATTATGTAATAGTTGGAGTGATGGTATGAAGTTTTATATATAAATAAGTGACATTTGCTTGCGATTATTGAATGAGATAGTAAAGACTAAAATAAACTGACAAATGATAAAAAATGCATTAGAACTGTGGTTAATGTTGAGATCAGGTTTTAAATTTTCCTTCAGCATAATACCAAGTGGTAGGTAAGAAAAGAAGTTGCAGTTTTTTCAGTTAATATAGAATGGAAAATTCATACTTTTCTTAATATTACCAAGAGGATTTGGGTCGTTGTAAAACAAAACATTGAAATTGAAAATATTTGTCAAAATTAAAAAATCTACAGTAAAAATCAACGAAGAAAAATATGAAGTTTATGTCGACGAAAGTTGAGCCGTTATTTTATTTCGGCAAAAACATTTATGTAAATTTATCTAATTTACTTGCTATTTGTGGTAATTTATTGAAATAAATGTAAATTTACTTCTTTTATCATATTTTGGACTTTTAATTGGTTATTTACAAAAACATGGTCAGATAAAAAATTTTCGTTTACAAATTTTCGTGTACAACAATTATATTATTAATAATATTTATTATACACAAAGATTTTTACCTTGGAATTTTTTAACAAATAATATAAAATTTGTGTAAATGGTTTTCACTGTTTTATTTGTATATAAGAATAAACAACAGTTCAATTAAACAATATTTTAAAATATATATTTATTTAGAAAATTAAATTATTATTATTGAACGAGTGTGTTTTCGAAAATATAATATTGTTAAAAATAAAAGTGTAAAATGGAAAAATAATGCAATTTATGTTTCAGTGTATTATTTTCCATAAAATTTTCTTTGAATATAAATTATTTTTTGTTTTCTTTCAAGTTTCATAATTTTCAAATCCTACTCATCTTTCATTAAATGTGAATTTTAATTTTATTTTGCTAAAGAGATTTATAAATGGCTTAGAACTTTTCCGAAATTATTTCGTAGTCAAAAAAGATTTTAAAATGGATTTTAATTTATTTTAATTATTTAAAAAATATAATGAAATATTTCGTTATTAAATTACTAAATTTTATAACGATTGGATATTTACTGAAACATCACTAGAAATTATAATTTGTTTTATCGCATTAACTGCATTTGCATATTACAAGTTATTTATTTAAAAAAAATTAATCATTTATTGATTTATCTGAAAATCCTTCAAGAATGAAATCATTTATTGAAATCCTATGAGATTTAAATAATTAGATTTGATGGCATCTGAATATGATTATTTTTCGAGAAAATTTTATATCATTGATTTTTATTGCTCAATTAATTATAAAAATATTATTTTTAATTTTTTTTTTTGAAAATTTACATAATATTATTACAATTAAGAAATATTTAATTTTTTATTTCCAATATTTTCCACACTCATTGACACCACAAGAAGACAAAAAGGATATAAAATTGCAAGTTTGTTTGTTTGTACAACAATATTATCTCAAAATGTAATAAAGCTAGAATATTAAAATTTTACTAATAAGCGTTTGGTAATAGGCCCATTATTTCTGCAAAATTTCGAAGCTTTAACGCGATGGGTTTAGGTATTTGCATCGGGAGTCCACAATATCCTGAAAATTATTTCTTATATCCGGGCATTGCGGGGTATTCTTACTATTAATTATATCTATTGTTTCTATTCAAAAAAATAATAGTTTTAGGAAATATGAGACCTCATTTATTTGCAGAATGGTTCTTCAAATATATATATATAGTAATCAATACAACTTGATTTTGCTTTATTTTATAAGTAATTCTATGAAACACCCGATAAAATAAAAATAAGAAAGTACTTTTATAAAACGATTAATTAAATTAATTTAATAACACTTGATAAAATCATTGCCTAAAATTTTTATTACATTGGAAAATTAATTTTTTGATCTATAGTCATAATGATAATAAATTATATTAAAAAATAACTGTAAATCTTAATTTATTAATAAGTTAATATGAGTAAATAGAAATTGATTCACTTCTGAAAATATCTCATTTAAATTAAGATCAAAACTGGCAGCCCCTCATCATCCAAACTGATTACAAATTATCATCAGTTAATTTTGAAATTTTTTCTTTCCACAAGTACTGACGAAAGCTGGCATCACGCAAATATTTCAACTTCTTTTATTTTTCAGGTATGCATTCATAGTATGCATTCATAGTATGCATTCATAGTATGCATTCATAGTATGCATTCATAGTATGCATTCATAATATGCATTCAACTGTTTCTTTTTGTTTATAATATTTTTCTATTCTCTAATTAGGTTGCAAGATAATTAATTAACTTCCACTTGAAGGCTTTCTCATATTTAACACAGATTTTCGGCAGTACTTTTTTCAATTGTTATAATAATAATAATAAACCTTGAAAAAGGCAGTGCCGAAATATTTTTTGTTAAAAAGCAGAAAATAATCGATCTATTGTCGTAATGAAAATAAATGAAATGTTAAAGGAAAATAGAAATACATCAAAGGTGAAAAAATAACGGATTTTCTTAAAGAATAAATTAAGTTAAAGAAGTATTTTAATCATTATCATAGTATGCATTCATAGTATGCATTCATAGTATGCATTCATTATAATTATAAATTTAATTTTTAAAATTCTTACCAAACTTTATTTCAATATTAAAACAAAACCAAATATAAAATTATTTAAATTAAACTACCGTATATAAGTCGAGAAATTTATATAAAATTTTCAAGTTAATGATGACATATTATTTCCAATCAGATTGTTTTTATTCAAAACTGAACAAAAAAGTGCAGAGCAGTGCGAAAATGATACGAAGAGTAAGTCTTATGAAGCTGGATTTAAATTATGAATGGTGGAATTCGCTCAGATTAATGCCAGCTCAACAGCTGCCAGAGAAAATGACGTCAATGCAGGTGATCTGGAAGATGACGGATGTGATCTGGCAGATGACGAGGCTCAATCTGAGGATAACGATTACACAAAGGACCATGTTGGAGATGTTTCAAGATGAGTTAATTGATCCGAACATTTTGAAGATGTCAATATTTTTTGCAATAAATACTTTAAATTCTTTTTTACTTTTTTTACTTCGACTTATGCACGGGTTTCCAATTTATGACAAAAGAATGACTCAAAAATATCGCTTCGACTTCGAGATTAAAATTGATAATATTTTAAATATTTTAAATTGTTAGATTTTTGTCGTCTATTAATGAATTAAAGTATATTAATTGCTTTAAAAATTATAATTAAGTATGTGTTTTAAAGAAAAGTATTTATTAATTAACTTAAAAAGTTTATATTGCTTTGAATACAATTAACATATAATTAAATTATATTACTTAAATTAAATCTGTCTAATTGATTAACTCGCGATTAAAATTATAACCATCACTTAAATTAAATTCATAATTAAAATAACGTTAAAATATTTTCAATTTTATTTTCTCATCAATTTTTTTAAACTACAAATCAGTATTTTACATTAAATTTAGCACGATTTATCTGTACATCCTTTTTCGAGTGTTGGTTATTGGATGTATAAAGTGAGTGCAATGTAATTTCGTTAATATAAACTTAATAGTTGTAGCAGTTTATGGTGAAAATGGAAAAAAAGGAATACATTCAAATATTGCATTGTTGTTGAAAATTTTAAATCTAAAAATTAGAGGTCATAATAAAATAATTTACAAACAAGTTATGGCATCACATTTGAAACCATACAAAGTATGGAAATCCCGTACAAGTAATATATGCAGTTAATATGCAATCCAAATGCATGAATCTGATTGATCTAAAAGTCCAGAAAAAGTCCATTGCTAAGGAAATATTGGATGAATTGTTTCTAAGTCCCAAATTTCTTTGGTAATTTAATGGAAATTTTATAATAAGAACTTTAAATTTCAATCAAAATCTTTTTAAATACTCGAATTTATTTTCAAAAATGCAAATGCTTATGAAAAAACATATCTCAAAATATTTTGAATATATAAGCCAAATGTGAATTTCAGTTTTATTAAATTGAATTTCCCGAAAAAAGTTTTTCATTAGTTTAAAAATGATTTAATTAGCTAACTCGAGATTTGAAAATATTTAATTCTGAGAAATTTTTATTGTAAAACTTTAATTTAATTTCAAAATAATATCAATAAAAGCTTATCAAAATCGATAAAATATTTAATTATTCAAAAATTAAATTACTTTTTCCTTGATTAAAGTTGTTGAAAATAGTTCAATAATTAAATTTAAAATAATTAAACATTTAAATATTACTACTGTGAAAATTTTCTGAAAATTTTGTTTTAAAGATCAATTTTTTATAAGCAAGATCTTATAAATTATTTAATTTAATTCAGTTAAATATCTTTAGAATAAATTATTACAGAAATTTTTATGTAGAAGTGAAAAATACAGTTCTGGCCAAAAGAAAGTGAACACTTAATAGATATAAAAACATGTATTTATTTACAAATAAAATTTGTAAAAGATTTTTAAAAAAATTATTTTCACATAAATTATCGTCCTTAAATTTTTTAGTAAAAATAGCTTATATTATACTTATATTTGGGATATTTTAAACTGTAATGTTAAATTGCCACTTTCTACATATTTTCAAATGTATTAAAAATTATATATCTATATTAGTATTACTGCCTTCTTTGTCGACACGTTCACTTTTGGATGCTGACTATTATCATATTTGTCTTGTGAATCATTTTTTGGTATTTCTTATCGTTAGCTCCAATTGTTGCTACTGTTCTTCTATTATTACAATTCTTTTGTTGATAGACCATGTACCGATTTCTTTTCCTTCATTCTAACTCATTGTTGCTTTCCTTCTTTCTAATTTGGTAAAGTATCATTTGTTTGTGTGACTGCAATTGTCATCTTTGCCATTTAATCGTTTGGCATTCTCAATCTACACATCTTTCCACTCTGCGTCGAGTTCTCCTTTCATAATGTGACCCATTTTATTGAAAGTTTAATATTCCCCATTACATTTTTGTTTTAAAACACTGTTTCCATCTAGAAATCATCTTGTAGCAGCATTTCAGTAAATTATATAGATAAGATTGACTATTAAAGCATTCAAAACATAAATATGACCAATAATTTTGTTCGTCTTTTTTAATTGTTTTATTGTTAATTTTATTTCATCAGATATATTCAAGTCTTTCATATTTATTTAAACTTTTCTATTTCTCAATTACTTTATTTAAAGGTATTTTTCTATTTCTTCTTTAACCCACTTATGAGCAATTAATTTTATCAATCATATTTTTATCTTCTCTATAATGATTTGGATTGAATCAGAATCCTGTCTAAAATTGTTCATTAGCAAAAGCAGTTTGGTGAAAACTTCAATGAAGTTTTGCTTCATTTGTTGTCCTTTAATAGTACCATATTCTTCCAGTAACGACCTGTATAAAAGGGTACTCAAGAAAACTAATTGCATTTTGATTGACGTTTTGAAAACACTGAAAAATCCCTGACAGTCATTATGAAATCTTCCAAATTATCATCTTTGTGTAATCTTTCATCTAATAGTTTACTTATTGAGATATTTGTAGTGGTAATCGTTTTGTCTTCATTTACTCATTTTGAAACTTCTTACAATTATTATTATTATTATTATTATTATTATTATTATTATTATTATTATTATTATTATTATTATTATTATTATTATTATTATTATTATTATTATTATTATTATTATTATTATTATTATTATTATTATTATTATTATTATTATTATTATTATTATTATTATTATTATTATTAGTATAAAGTGATAATTTCTTGGTAGCAGCATTTATTATTTAAAACAATAAAGTGATAATTTAAGCCTTTTACTGTGAATAATGTATTTAATGAAAAATCTTTCGACTATAACAGTGTTTCTCAAACTATGGGTCGCGACCCATTTTTGGGTCGCGAAAGAATTTTTGGTGGGTCGCGATGACTAGAATAACTAGAGTTAAATAGAGTTATTCTCATTAAATAAACATTTATTTTAAAATTAATCTTTGTCATGTGGGTCGCAATAAAAGTTTTGGCATGAAATGTCAAAAATTTGGGTCGTGATCAAAAAAGTTTGAGAACCACTGGACTATAAGATCGATTGACAAGGACTATCTTATAGTCGAAAATTTTTTCATTAAATACATTATTCGCAGTAAAAGGCTTAAATTATCACTTTATTGTTTTTTTATTATTATTATTATTATTATTATTATTATTATTATTATTATTATTATTATTATTATTATTATTATTATTAAAAATATAATAATTTATTTTATAATATCGTTCAATAGTCAATTTTCCATTTCATTAGGCACAAACTTTAATTAAATGTGACAATTAGCGATTTTTATTCATTAGATAATTAATGCAAATAAGAATATTAATATGAATTTTATTATCTATTTTATTTAGTATTACAACCTGAATTAATTTGATTCGTTATTTACATGTTTTTACATAACAATCTGCAAAATAATATTTATATTATTTGTAAAAGGATTTTTTTGAAACATAACCTAAACCATTTGCAATGTTACCTTAAAACATGCCTTGAATAATTTATAGAAAAAAATTACAACATTGATACATATTTTTAAGCTTTAAATCTTTTGTTTAGGCATTGCAGGATTTAGAAAGTATAACAAAAATAAGTAATAAATTGACAAAATTATTTTTATTATATATTTTTAGATTAGTGATTCAAACGTTATTGTTTTGCACTGTATTTGAAATATTTTCTTTGTTTCTGATATAGAGGTTTTTGTATAAAATATTGGAAGTTCCAAAACATATTCATGAACTTCTTTGAGTTAAGATATATTTGCTGTCTATTTTTATAGTATTCAATATATTTTGGATTTAAAGATAAATTTCAGCAAAAATTGGAAATGGAAATTATTATTATTGTCAATATCATTGTTATTATTATTTATTAAAAAGNGGAGGCCTGTGGTCGTGAGGGATATATCCCCACTACTATTATTGTTATTGTTATTATCAATTTAATAGTTTAATCAATTATATATTAAAAAAATTTAATGATAATATAAATCTGTTTCAAAATTTGTCTGGAATATTCATTTACAGGTTTTCTTGTAAAATTCATTTTATTACTTCAGTCAAAAACACGTGAAAAAGAACTGAAAATTTGAGAAAATTATTGGATGTACTTGTACTTGAATGTATTGGATATATCCCTCACGACCACAAGCCTCCCACTGTTTTCATGTTTTATACCTATTTTCCCCCCATAAACGTAAAAAAAACACTTAAAACCCCTAAAAACCTATATCTTTTAATTTCTTTATTCTGAAGACATTTTGGTTTCAAAATAAAGACTTTCAAAATAAAGACAAAATAAAACAACAAAAATATTAAAAAAACAACAAAAATATTAATAAAACGGGGAAAAAAATACTGATAAAACTATGAAAAACGTTTGTCGGCTTGCGGTCGTTAGGGATATAAACACACTACTTGAGGATGTCAACTAGCAAGTTGCTATTTGACTAATTTATAATTTTATAAATCTTAATCTTGAAGAATAAAAAATTTTATGAAAATAGTAAAACTGCTCTGAGAGGACAGTGGTATTTTTTTTATTTTTTTTTTCACTGTCCTCTCAACAGTTTTTTTTGATCCGGATCATTTTTTTTTTTTTTTATTTCAACCTCTTTCGTTTATCAAATCTCTTCCAATATACAAGCTGGCCAGACTCATATATCAGAATCAATTCGATAATAGCAGCACACCTTATTATTCGCTTCTCGCTCACGAAGTCGATTTCATCGGCGTTTTAAGTGTGCTGCTCGAAAGTACAAATGAATTCGAAAGCGAATCCGAAAGAGGTCCGAAAACAACCAAGAAATAAATGTGCACATTATAGAATCGATCCGGGGGTGTTCGAAAGACTGGTGGCGATAATTACCGGTTCGCCACCATCACCCGTTTCAATATTTTTTTTTTCATATTTATGTTTAAAAATTAATTAATTAATAAATAAATAAAATAAACAAGATTTATTTCCTAAGATACCCACACTATATATTTTTTTAATATTTATTTTCAAAAATTATTTTCAATATTATTTTCAAATTTTTAATATTATTTTATGTTGAAAAAAAAACTAACCTCAGACGTGATTTGAACCGCTAGCATTTTGAACCACTGTGCCAGTCTATTCCCACTGCGCTATCGGAGTTCGGATTTTTGTCATTTTTTAAATTTTTAATTAATAAAAAAATAAAATAAAATAAATAAAATAAAATAAAAATAAATAAAATAAAATATAAATCTAAGATACCCACACCATTTTCAATATTATTTTCAAATTTTTAATATTATTTTATGTTAAAAAAAATAAACCGTAGTTAGGATTTGAACCGCTATCCATTTGAACCACTGTGCCAGTCTAGCCCACTGCGCTATCGGAGTTCGGATTTTTATCATTTTTTAAATTTTTATTATAAAAATGAATAATATAAATCTTAAAATTCAAGAAAAAAATAAATTAAATCTTGATTATAATAAAGAATTTACTCATGAAATCAAGAAAAATGATATTTTAAAAATCTCGCCAACTTCAGGATCTATTGCAAACTTAAATCGTAGGGGTGATATAGTTTTTCAATCTCTTCAAACATCAAACCCAATAGATATTTGTAATGCCAAATTATATTATAAAATTGAATTAGAAATTGAAGCAAACAAAGATATAACCCTAGAAAATAATTTCTTTCCAAATTTATTCTCCAACATGAGATTAAAACTAGGATCATCAGAAATTGAAACTGTTTTGCATCCAGGAGTATATTCTACAATGTTAAATTTTATTTTAACTGGTTGTGATTATAAAAACGAATATGGTGAATTAACAGGTTGGATTCCTGATGTTAATAAAGGGGATTTAGATAAAGATGGTTTAGATATAAATTATGCTTACTATAAAAGAGTTGAACTTTATAAGTTGAAAAAATTTGAAGGTTATTTTGAATTAAAACACTTGTTCGGATTCCTTCAAAACTATAACCGGGTGCTCCATAATGTTTTTATAGAACTCATCTGTAATAGACTAGAAGGTGATAAAAGATTGTTCTATGGAGCTGCAGATACAAAAGCTAAATTAAAATTATCAACACTTGAATTGCATATACCTGAATGGACATTAAACCCACATTCTGAAATCAAACTCCTTGAAAGATTAAATTCCAACAAATCTATAAATGTAAATTATTTAAATAGAATCTGTAGTGAATTTAGTATGACAGAGGGTTCAACATATTCTATAAAGGTAGCAAATTTAGCATACCGACCAAGATATATCTTGATTGGATTCAAAGAAGTAGATTCATCTTTCCAAAAAAATAACAATCTATTTATTCAAAAGATTGGAGATGATAATTTAAAAACAATCCAAATTCAATTAAATAGTTCTTATTATCCAATAAATAGAATGGAATTTAATATTGAAAATAATGAAAACATATTCCCATATCTAAATTATATTGAAACATGTTATGATTTCAAAGTTGAACCGCAATTAAGTTTAGAAGATTTCAAAAATTTATATTCTATATTTTGTATAAATGTTTCAGACCAAGATGATCGCCTAGCCATAAATAATGTTGATGTTACACTTCATGTAACAAAGGATTCTAATTTTAAAGCTAAAGTATATACATTAATATTAGAAGAAAAGAAAATAGAAATGAAATTATATGGTGGAAAGATTTCAATTATTGAAAATGTTAGGGGAGATTCTTCATAAGTAGATTCCCCCATAAAAAAACTTTTAAAATGAGTAAATATTGGACATGTGAAAGTTGTAATTGTCAAGTTACAAGACATCACAAAGCAAGTCATCTCAAAACTAAAAAACATACGAGAGTTGATATTACAGGAGGCGACCTACAATCTTCAAAAACAACATCTACAATATTAAAACCTTTTACTACAGAAAAATATCCAGGTGAAAGACATTTATTCCGTCACAATTATACTGGACCAGGAACAAGATTAGATATTAGATTAGATGAAAATAATAATCCTAAACCTGGAGAAGAACCAGTGAATAGAATCGATCAAGCAGCTTTAAAACATGATATTGCTTACAATTCAACAAATCTTAGAGATAGACACATTGCAGATGTGAATTTAATACATGATTTAAATAATATTCAAAATCCATCAAGCAAGGAAAAGATTCAAAGAGCTCTAGTTAAATTAGCAATGAAAGGTAAGATTTTCATAGGAGCAGGACTTCCTAGAAAAGCAAAAGATGTTGCTAATAAAAGTATTATCGAACAAGCAGAGATTGAAAGATCCCTCGAGAGTACAGCCAAGACTAGTTTACAAACCCCAATAGAATCAGAAATAAAATATGCCAACGAATTACACCATGAATTTAGAAAAAATAAAAAATATTTAAAAGTTCAAGTACATGAAAAAGATCAAACATGGTCTGCTGATTTAGTCTTTATGCCCAAATCATCAGACCCTGAAAAATATAAAATAATTTTAACAGTAATAGATTTATATACAAGATTTGCTTTTGCAAGGTGTTTAGAAAATAAAACAGGATATTCAATTACAGAAGCATTTGAAAATATATTTGAAGAATATCAAAGAATTCCAAAATATTTATGGTGTGATAAAGGAACAGAATTTTATAACAAAGTTTTTACAAAGTTTTTAAATGAAAATGATATTAAATTATATTCAACAGAAAACGAAGGAAAAGCAGTCGTAGTTGAAAGATTAAATAGAACATTAAAAAATAAAATGTGGAAATATTTTACTGCTATTGGAAAACAAAAATGGAACAATGAATTGTTACAAAAGATTGTAAATGAATATAATAATGATGTACATAGTTCTATAAAATCAACACCTTTAAATGCTTCCTTGAATCCTGAAACAGTTAAAGTGGTAAATATTGAAAATGATGTTATTGTTGATACAACCCCTATAAAACCAAATTTAAAATTGGTGACCGCGTAAGAATATTTAAATATAAAAATAAATTGAAAAAGGATTCACAGCAAAATGGACAAATGAAATTTTTATTATAAATAAAATACATCATACAACTCCAATAACATATGGTATCATCGATTTAAATAATGAAAAAATATTAGGTAGATTTTATAATAATGAACTACAGAAAACAGATTTTTAAGTCGACAAGCCCTAAAACAAACTTTTCCATATTTCAGCTTCTTCTCTATCCAAATAAATATAATTATATTTTTCTTTCCAATGATTATCAACAAACATATCAAACATATTCTTATCAGGTTCAACATTTGAAAATAAATCATTATAAATCATATTCTTATCACGGCGATCTAATTTAAAAAATATAAAACAATTGGAATTATTTCTTATTGAATTTTTATCTAAAGCATAATATGTTTGAGATATATAAATAACATTACAATTATTATGTCGACCTCGTGTAAAGTAACTCTTTTGAATCTCTTGATTTTTCATGTTGACAACATCATCAAATATAACTAGATTCTTTTTATCTTTAGGAAGTAAATCACAATGTAAAACATCTTCAGGTTTATTAGAGAATAAGATCTGGATTCCATCCCCTATATAATCATTTTTATTACTAATATCTGATTCTAAAATCTTTTCCTTGTACCAATCAACCATATCACAAGGATGAAAAACCTCTTCGGGATATGTATGTTGATTTTTAAAAATATCAATTATAGCTTTTTTAGTTAATTTATTTTCAAATCCACATTTCAAAAGTTGTAATTCCGGTTGGTTAATGGTTGTAGAATAAAAGATTAAATTATTATAATCCAAAAAATCATGGCCCTGACCCTTTCCTTCTAATAACATTCTCATAAGAAGAACATTCTTTCCACATCCAGAAGATCCAATAATTAAGCATCTAAAATTATCAGGAAATACTTTATTATTAAATTTAGATTTATGTCTATTTAAAATTGGTTTCCAAGTATCCATTTTTATTTATTATAAAATGACAACACAAAACCCTACAGAGGAATCTTTGCAAGAATTAATAAATTCAAATAAAAATAAATCAGTAGTAATCTCTGGTAAAAAATATTTTATTGGAAAACATGTAAAAGAACAAGTTAAAGAACATATAGGGAGTTCCTCCAAATACGGAGGTATTCTTCCTCTGGCGGCTTTAATACCTGCAATCATTGCCGGACTATCAGGTGCTGCTGGAATAGCTGGAGGAATTGCAACTACAGTTCAAAAAGCTAAAGAATCTCAAAAGACAGACCTTGAAAAAGAAAAACTACAAACTGAAATCGGGAAAATGAAGGGAGGGAAAGGTCTTTATCTTGATCCTTATAAAGGTCGTGGTTTAAATGATTTTTAAAAAATCAAATTTCTACATCTGAATCTTTATCTTCAAAAGATAAAGATGATTTAAAAAAAATATGTAAATCTTTAAAAATGGATGTCTTTGTAAAATTAAAAATGGTAAAGGTTTATATTTGAAACCCTTTCCAACGGATCCTTTACCAAAATGATACCATTTTTAATACCATTAAAATGGTATATGAAGAAAGATTAGCACTTTTAAAAAAATTACAATCAGAACAAGATAAATATAATAAAAAAGATACAACTCAACACGCTGAATCTATAATATTAAATGAGGTAATCCAACAACAACAAGGACCAACAATTAAAGCCATAAAAGAGTTAGAAGTTTTAAAATTTAAAGAGTTGGAAGATAAACAAGATTTAAAAGAATTACCATGGTTGGAAGATTTAAATATAAAACCTCTTATACTTGATCCTAAAATTAATGTGAGTTTAAGTAAAACAATTAAACCTACATTTAATATTAATGTTGAAGGATATCAAATAATAACAATTAATAAACATGACTTTCTGTTATATTTAAATTCAGAAAATAAATCACGTATTCATTCACAAATGTTTATAATACTAAACACCTAGACTTTGAATTTACAGATGACTTTTATAAATTACTTTGTGGATATCCCTCAGAGAATGTTGATCTTCTAGAAATTAAAAAATATTTAATTTAATAGAATTAGTACATGGTAGTGCTAAAGCAAAACATATTCAAGATTTAAAGAAATATTTAAATAAAAATGAAAGGGGTTATATTGTCACAGAAGGAGAGGGCCAGGGTCAGGGCCAGGGAAAGGGTAAGGAGATAAACCCAATCAATCTTTTTATTGAATTAAGAAAACTATTAGCAGCTAAAAAAGCAGGACATAATAATTAGATTCTGATATTTTAAAGATTTCTAAAGAATTATTAAACAAGGAATAATTTCAAAAGATAAATTTAATAAGTATACGAAGTTATAAATACGAAGTTATAAAATATAAAATGACTCCTTCAATATTAGATTTTTTAAAACATTTTGGAATAAATACAAAAACAAATTTTGATTTAAAAGATTATGCAGATTATTTAAATTTAAAAATAAAAATATTAATGAATGATGAATTGTCGAGTCTGAAAGAAGACACTCCAAAGAATATCATTATAAATTATCAAAATTCAAATGAAAAAGGATCTCATTGGGTTTGTATATATAATAAATCTATATACTTTGATTCTTTTGGGATTAAACCCACTAAAGAAGTTGAAGACTATCTCTCGGACTACACTTATAATTCTTTACAAGTTCAACCTAATAATACTAAAATATGTGGTATTTTAAGCTTATATGTTTTGTATAGATTGAATAAATCCAAAGGAGAAGGTTTCACTTCCTTAATCCAAGAAATTTATAATGATTTAAAATCTATACTATGAAAATGGAGCTTTGCAACCTTCCGGAAGATAATTTAAAAAAAATGGTAAACATAATGTCAGATAAATATTCAAGAACTTTATCTATAAATTCAAAAGAATCAGACTTTACTATAAACTTTCAAGATTCAATTAAATTAGATCAAAATTTAAATTATGAATTAGGACTATTATGGTTTTGTGCTTATAATACTATTTTTAATATAACTAAAGATAATAACATATTTTATTATATAAGCCCAAAATCTACAGATAAGATTATAATAACAATCGAACCCGGAGCTTATGAGATAAAAGATTTAAATAATATACTTTCTAAAAAAACAAATGGAGTCATTAAAATTAAAATGGATTTACCAACTTCAAAATGTATAATGACTTTAGAGAATATAGGAATTCATTTTCAAAATAATAGTTTCTTTAGAACAATTTTAGGATTTACACGAAACCATTATATCACACCTGTAGTTGAGAATATAACATCAGAAAATATTATAAAAATAATAAATACAAACACAATAAATATTCATTGCGATTGTATAATTATATTACTTAAATTAAATCTGTCTAATTGATTAACTCGCGATTAAAATTATAACCATCACTTAAATTAAATTCATAATTAAAATAACGTTAAAATATTTTCAATTTTATTTTCTCATCAATTTTTTTAAACTACAAATCAGTATTTTACATTAAATTTAGCACGATTTATCTGTACATCCTTTTTCGAGTGTTGGTTATTGGATGTATAAAGTGAGTGCAATGTAATTTCGTTAATATAAACTTAATAGTTGTAGCAGTTTATGGTGAAAATGGAAAAAAAGGAATACATTCAAATATTGCATTGTTGTTGAAAATTTTAAATCTAAAAATTAGAGGTCATAATAAAATAATTTACAAACAAGTTATGGCATCACATTTGAAACCATACAAAGTATGGAAATCCCGTACAAGTAATATATGCAGTTAATATGCAATCCAAATGCATGAATCTGATTGATCTAAAAGTCCAGAAAAAGTCCATTGCTAATGAAATATTGGATGAATTGTTTCTAAGTCCCAAATTTCTTTGGTAATTTAATGGAAATTTTATAATAAGAACTTTAAATTTCAATCAAAATCTTTTTAAATACTCGAATTTATTTTCAAAAATGCAAATGCTTATGAAAAAACATATCTCAAAATATTTTGAATATATAAGCCAAATGTGAATTTCAGTTTTATTAAATTGAATTTCCCGAAAAAAGTTTTTCATTAGTTTAAAAATGATTTAATTAGCTAACTCGAGATTTGAAAATATTTAATTCTGAGAAATTTTTATTGTAAAACTTTAATTTAATTTCAAAATAATATCAATAAAAGCTTATCAAAATCGATAAAATATTTAATTATTCAAAAATTAAATTACTTTTTCCTTGATTAAAGTTGTTGAAAATAGTTCAATAATTAAATTTAAAATAATTAAACATTTAAATATTACTACTGTGAAAATTTTCTGAAAATTTTGTTTTAAAGATCAATTTTTTATAAGCAAGATCTTATAAATTATTAATTTAATTCAGTTAAATATCTTTAGAATAAATTATTACAGAAATTTTTATGTAGAAGTGAAAAATACAGTTCTGGCCAAAAGAAAGTGAACACTTAATAGATATAAAAACATGTATTTATTTACAAATAAAATTTGTAAAAGATTTTTAAAAAAATTATTTTCACATAAATTATCGTCCTTAAATTTTTTAGTAAAAATAGCTTATATTATACTTATATTTGGGATATTTTAAACTGTAATGTTAAATTGCCACTTTCTACATATTTTCAAATGTATTAAAAATTATATATCTCTATTAGTATTACTGCCTTCTTTGTCGACACGTTCACTTTTGGATGCTGACTATTATCATATTTGTCTTGTGAATCATTTTTTTGGTATTTCTTATCGTTAGCTCCAATTGTTGCTACTGTTCTTCTATTATTACAATTCTTTTGTTGATAGACCATGTACCGATTTCTTTTCCTTCATTCTAACTCATTGTTGCTTTCCTTCTTTCTAATTTGGTAAAGTATCATTTGTTTGTGTGACTGCAATTGTCATCTTTGCCATTTAATCGTTTGGCATTCTCAATCTACACATCTTTCCACTCTGCGTCGAGTTCTCTTTTCATAATGTGACCCATTTTATTGAAAGTTTAATATTCCCCATTACATTTTTGTTTTAAAACACTGTTTCCATCTAGAAATCATCTTGTAGCAGCATTTCAGTAAATTATATAGATAAGATTGACTATTAAAGCATTCAAAACATAAATATGACCAATAATTTTGTTCGTCTTTTTTAATTGTTTTATTGTTAATTTTATTTCATCAGATATATTCAAGTCTTTCATATTTATTTAAACTTTTCTATTTCTCAATTACTTTATTTAAAGGTATTTTTCTATTTCTTCTTTAACCCACTTATGAGCAATTAATTTTATCAATCATTTTTTTATCTTCTCTATAATGATTTGGATTGAATCAGAATCCTGTCTAAAATTGTTCATTAGCAAAAGCAGTTTGGTGAAAACTTCAATGAAGTTTTGCTTCATTTGTTGTCCTTTAATAGTACCATATTCTTCCAGTAACGACCTGTATAAAAGGGTACTCAAGAAAACTAATTGCATTTTGATTGACGTTTTGAAAACACTGAAAAATCCCTGACAGTCATTATGAAATCTTCCAAATTATCATCTTTGTGTAATCTTTCATCTAATAGTTTACTTATTGAGATATTTGTAGTGGTAATCGTTTTGTCTTCATTTACTCATTTTGAAACTTCTTACAATTATTATTATTATTATTATTATTATTATTATTATTATTATTATTATTATTATTATTATTATTATTATTATTATTATTATTATTATTATTATTATTATTATTATTATTATTATTATTATTATTATTATTAGTATAAAGTGATAATTTCTTGGTAGCAGCATTTATTATTTAAAACAATAAAGTGATAATTTAAGCCTTTTACTGTGAATAATGTATTTAATGAAAAATCTTTCGACTATAACAGTGTTTCTCAAACTATGGGTCGCGACCCATTTTTGGGTCGCGAAAGAATTTTTGGTGGGTCGCGATGACTAGAATAACTAGAGTTAAATAGAGTTATTCTCATTAAATAAACATTTATTTTAAAATTAATCTTTGTCATGTGGGTCGCAATAAAAGTTTTGGCATGAAATGTCAAAAATTTGGGTCGTGATCAAAAAAGTTTGAGAACCACTGGACTATAAGATCGATTGACAAGGACTATCTTATAGTCGAAAATTTTTTCATTAAATACATTATTCGCAGTAAAAGGCTTAAATTATCACTTTATTGTTTTTTTATTATTATTATTATTATTATTATTATTATTATTATTATTATTATTATTATTATTAAAAATATAATAATTTATTTTATAATATCGTTCAATAGTCAATTTTCCATTTCATTAGGCACAAACTTTAATTAAATGTGACAATTAGCGATTTTTATTCATTAGATAATTAATGCAAATAAGAATATTAATATGAATTTTATTATCTATTTTATTTAGTATTACAACCTGAATTAATTTGATTCGTTATTTACATGTTTTTACATAACAATCTGCAAAATAATATTTATATTATTTGTAAAAGGATTTTTTGAAACATAACCTAAACCATTTTCAATGTTACCTTAAAACATGCCTTGAATAATTTATAGAAAAAATTACAACATTGATACATATTTTTAAGCTTTAAATCTTTTGTTTAGGCATTGCAGGATTTAGAAAGTATAACAAAAATAAGTAATAAATTGACAAAATTATTTTTATTATATATTTTTAGATTAGTGATTCAAACGTTATTGTTTTGCACTGTATTTGAAATATTTTCTTTGTTTCTGATATAGAGGTTTTTGTATAAAATATTGGAAGTTCCAAAACATATTCATGAACTTCTTTGAGTTAAGATATATTTGCTGTCTATTTTTATAGTATTCAATATATTTTGGATTTAAAGATAAATTTCAGCAAAAATTGGAAATGGAAATTATTATTATTGTCAATATCATTGTTATTATTATTTATTAAAAAGTTTGAAGACTATGAATCAGTAAATATATTGATGTTTTTGATATTATTACTATTATTATTATTATTTTTATTATTATTATTATTATTATTATTATTATTATTATTATTATTATTATTATTATTATTATTATTATTATTATTATTATTATTATTATTATTATTATTATTATTATTATTATTATTAATATTATTATTATTATTAAAGTGAACTTGATAACACCCGATTTATAAAGGCAGTTCCAAAATTTGCAAATATTAAGTTTTGAGGTATAGCCATAATGAAAATAAATGAAATATTAAAAAAACATCAAATGAATACTTTATTACAATGAAATTAATTAATTACAAAATTTATATTAATTAAAATTATTTTCATTTAATACCAACAATTAAATGATGTAATAAATATTTAATTATAATTTATAAATTTAAAATAAAATATTAATATAAAATTTTCAAACTTATTATACATTCTACTCTGTCAAAATCCCACAATGTTTTATATTAAAATTTGGAATTACCTGGTTTCTTCTATAGAATATATTATTTTTAGAATTTTTGGACTATTAAAGCTTTGTAGATATAATACGTCTTGACGTGCTACATCAATGATGAGATCTCTATGTTTTGTTTTATGCAGCTTTGCCACCTGACGTTTATCGAAAACGAATAATGAGCATTCCTGAAAATTTATAAAAATATATTTACAGAAATATTTTAATTTTATAATTAAATAAAATTTTAATAAATAAATTATATTTCATTATAATTAATTTAAAACAATTGTTTGCAGCTATTTAATAATTAAAATGTAATACGGGACTATAAATCATATTAGGTGGATGATTTAATTTCTGATTTTTTTTGTAAATTTTCAAAAGTGAATAATTAAAAATGTGATTATTATTTTCAATGAAGTAATCACTGTTTGAATTTACCATTTTTTGCCACCTTTCAGGAAGCATACGGACTTTTTTTTCGTATAACTCCTTATTTTTCGATTCAACTATACACTTTTCTATTTCTTCAAATTTGGTGAAGTGTGTGCCATAAAGTATGTGTTAAAGAGATTTCAATATGTGATAATCTGATGAGGTCAAGTCCGGTGAATATGGCGGGTGTGGAAGATCTTCACATGTAAGGTCTAATGTGATGTTTTTCGTTATCATGCGTTATCATGCAAGAGTATGCTATTTGGGGATGTACTCTCCTGAATGCGGTTTAACTCCATAATTTCAGCGCATTCAGCTTTTATATCTGATTACTATATCTTATCGCAGTAAAGGTTTCATTTGGCTGCAATAACTCCAAGTATAGGATTTCTTTTATCTTTCACCACACACATAAAATGACCTTTTCCATGAATACCGACCGTATGCTTGAGTCTGTCCATGATATTTTCTCTTTGGGTTATCATAATACACCAAATTCTCATCTCCAGTCACTATATGTATCAAAAATGATTTTTATGCTTGTACAAATGAGATAATGAGATTGATAATTTATTATCCTTGTTTCTTTCTGAACACTGAATTGAGAGAACGAAGATTTATTTATATTTGTACATGTGACTAATGAATCCTATAGTAGTAGTCTAAATTTACTATATTTCCTATATTTGAGATAAATTAACTCTCAAATAAAATATATCTAAATATTTTTTAAACATACAGCGTCTCAATAGATTTTACGAAAAGCGATAGTGACAAGTTTATAATATATCAACCTTTTTCTTTCTTCAATAGCACCACGTCTGGGGAAATCAGATGTCCACTGAGTAGCATAGTCTTACCAGTTTACATCTGCCTAACTTTCAACACTTCTGTACCCCTAAAACAATCACTTTAGTAATACCTAGTATCAAATGTTTCTACCGATATACTACCAGATGGTTTTATCTTTTTATAAAACATTGTCTACAAACTTATATGCATGAAATCCGACGGAACTGCTGTAGTAAAAACACATAGAACTTTTCCTACTAAACACAACATACGCATCAAAACAAAGTCAGTAATTACCACGAACATGGGCAAAACGTTTATAAAGTGCTCCGATTAATCGATAAAACAAAATTTCAACTTTTATAAGACGCGTTTAAAACTCCTTACAAAGACTTTAGAAACCTCATTTATCAAAAAGAGTGATCTTTCCAACTACATTGAGCTCACATATAAAATTATAATTTCTTTTTTTATCGTTGTTTTTTTCTAAAAATAGTCAAATAAATTATTATCTAGTAAAATTGATATAAAATATAAAATAAAAAGCTTTTTTTATAGATTTTCTATGAAGTTTTTCTACCCATATATGATTGATAGTTGTTCTATCAAACAATTTATGTTTCATGAATTATTTCCTTCAACTTCAATGTTTTATTTCACTTTGAAAAAGGCCTATTTTTAAAATTATATCTCAATTATCTGACGATCAGAATATGAAAAGAATTTGTTTTATATCTCATCATGTTCGTTATTATAAGTTCTAAATAATGATATAAAAACTTTTGATCTGTGCCTTATACTTTCGGAGGAAGTCGCTCTGGGCCCATAGGTCACGTCGGTATCCAAAGGGTTATTAATACATGATAAAAGTAATGTCGACAATTTGTATTATATAGAAAACATTGTATAAAAAAAAAGTATATGAAAATAAATAAAATAATAGGGCTTAAATCGGCTGGGTGTATGCGTGGTATGCATCGCATTTGCCGGACTGGTCTATCAAATACGCAACATTGTACTTTAAAATAATTAAAATATATCCTGATACTATTGAAACATTTTAAAAAACTTAGATTTTAGAAGTTAGGAAATATTATTTACCAATACAAACTAAATAAAAATTATTTCTTTTAATCAATAGTTCTTAACCTTTTTATAGTCACGACCCATCAAATAACCATATATTATTGTGGCTCCTAGCCCTTTTTAACACTTAACTATTAAAATGTAATTTCAATGAACACATAATTTAGCGGACCCCCGGTTAAGAACCACTGCCATACGAGATAAATATTAAACTAAAATCATAAGAACTTTTTTTCCAATTTCACCACTTTTTTCCATTGAACTTATTAAAAAGACCTTGAAGACTATAAATCAGTAATATATCGATGTTTTGATATATTAATGATTTATAGTCTTCAAGCTCTTTTTAATAAATTTAATTAAAATCTTTTAGATTACCAAAGTCATTGATAATAAATGTTTTAGGACTTGAAATTAACTGTTAACTTGGATGTTCTACAAATTAATTTAACATGAATTATGGTTAATATTTCTGAATTCAAACTCATTTTCAATTTTTTTAATATAAAAAATACTTTTTTTAATAAAAAAAAAATTTTTTTTAATATAAAAATAAATCTTAATAATAAATCTCAGGATCTGATGATAAAAATTATCACTGATTGCTTTTATTGCTTTTTTGTTATTTTTTTCTTATCGAAGTTTTAACGAGATTAAAAACAAACAAAAGGAAAAAATATCCAAAATTTTAAAAGTTAAGCTTTAGAAAGCATGTAAACAAAATATTTTCGACTATACGATAGTCCTTGTCAATTGAGATTGAAAGAGATTGACAAGGACTATCGTATAGTCGAAAATTCTTTCATTAAATACATTATTTGCAGCAAAAGGCTTAAATTATCATTTTATTGTTTAAATAATAAATACTGCTACCAAGCAATCATCATTTTATATTATTATTATATTATTATTATTATTATTATTATTATTATTATTATTATTATTATTATTATTATTATTATTATTATTATTATTATTATTATTATTATTATTATTATTATTATTATTATTATTATTATTATTATTATTATTATTATTATTATTATTATTATTATTATTATTATTATTATTATTATTATTATTATTATTATTATTATTATTATTATTATTATTATTATTATTATTATTATTATTATTATTATTATTATTATTATTATTATTATTATTATTATTATTATTATTATTATTATTATTATTATTATTATTATTATTATTATTATTATTATTATTAATATTATTAATATTATTATTATTATTATTATTTAAAACAATAAAATGATAATTTAAGCCTTTTGCTGTAAATAATGTATTTAATGAAAGAATTTTCGACTATACGATAGTCCTTGTCAATTGAGATTGAAAGAGATTGACAAGGACTATCGTATAGTCGAAAATTCTTTCATTAAATACATTATTTGCAGCAAAAGGCTTAAATTATCATTTTATTGTTTTAAATAATAAATACTGCTACCAAGAAATCATCATTTTATATTATTATTATTATTATTTTTATTATTATTATTATTATTATTATTATTATTATTATTATTATTATTATTATTATTATTATTATTAATTATTATTATTATTATTATTATTATTATTATTATTATTATTATTATTATTATTATTATTATTATTATTATTATTATTATTATTATTATTATTATTATTATTATTATTATTATTATTATTATTATTATTATTATTATTATTATTATTATTATTATTATTATTATTATTATTATTATTATTATTATTATTATTATTATTATTATTATTATTATTATTATTATTATTATTATTATTATTATTATTATTATTAATATTATTAATATTATTATTATTATTATTATTTAAAACAATAAAATGATAATTTAAGCCTTTTGCTGTAAATAATGTATTTAATGAAAGAATTTTCGACTATACGATAGTCCTTGTCAATTGAGATTGAAAGAGATTGACAAGGACTATCGTATAGTCGAAAATTCTTTCATTAAATACATTATTTGCAGCAAAAGGCTTAAATTATCATTTTATTGTTTTAAATAATAAATACTGCTACCAAGCAATCATCATTTTATATTATTATTATTATTATTATTATTATTATTATTATTATTATTATTATTATTATTATTATTATTATTATTATTATTATTATTATTATTATTATTATTATTATTATTATTATTATTATTATTATTATTATTATTATTATTATTATTATTATTATTATTATTATTATTATTATTATTATTATTATTATTATTATTATTATTATTATTATTGAAGTGCTAATTTCTAGCTTTCCTCCAATTTTCCTGATAAATTTTACAATTACCAAATATATCATCAAATATTTATTATTGTGACAAAAAACTTGAAATAAATGAACATAAATAGCAGCATTAATTTCCTCTATCATTCATCAATTAGCAGGAGAAATTTATTTATAATTAAGACAATATATTTGAGTATTATTAATAGAATATCTAATTAAAAATAATAAACATTATTTTGCAAATTTTAAAGAAATTCCGAACCAAAAATTAATCGATTTATCAGATTTAATGTTTCAATTTTAAATTAATTAATGAAATGATAAATATAAAAATCAATATTTTTAGGGAAGGTGGAAACATGTGACAAATAAAAAGATAAAAAAGAATCTATTTATTTTTAATTTTTTGAGGTTCCTAGGTGCAAATTCAAAATTAATTAATTATAAGTTATTTACATCATTAATCATCATGATTGAGAAAACAAAATTCTATGGTTAACACACGAGAAATAAAAATTTTACAACCAAAGATTATCCTCCAAGATCAAGCGGATTTTTATATGGAAATCTCAGAGGAAAATGAAATCCTCTTTTTCATTTCATTTCTGGGAGTTGAAATCCATGAGGAAAAATTGAAATTCCTCCATATATAAAAGCTTGGATAATTACATTATATCGTTAATAGAAAGGGAGATATAATAATGTTATTTATCAGTTACCCTTATAAAGTAAGTCTCAACTGTAATAAAACTTTGAACAAAAGGAAAAATTGTCAAATTAATTTTTACTAAATTGAGAACAAAGTTGTGAATTTGGTATCTTGAGTTAAATAAAATTTCAATATTGGTTGATTTAAAAGCACAAAGAATCAGAGTTAATTGTAAATCTACCGAAATTTATATAAACCCGAAAACTTTATTTTATGAAGTAATAAATATTTGATAAATTTTGAATAATAAATAATTTTGCCGCCTGACTTATGGAACATGTCTCATTATTAATGAGCAGTGAAAAACATGATTAAAAAGTTTACAATGAATGGCACTAAAGAGAATAAAAAGAAATTCCTTGATTTCTAAGAGAAAAGGTGTAAAAGGAAAAGTAGTATGTTGTGAGCTTGTAACACTAAAGGAAAAATGCTGCACATCCCCCTAAAACATACACCATCACTGGGTGGTAAACTGACATTTTTTAACCTCCCGATACCCTTCTAAAGTTCTTTTTCCAGATTTCACTGAAATTCTTTTGACGAATTTTAAAGATTTATAGTTTCATTCGATTTGTAACAATCTCCTCACAAACCTCTCCTAATTCTTGCCATTATATATTTTTTACTATTATTATTCATTCAGTCTTAATTAGTCTTATATAAATAGTTCCATCAGAAATTCCTAAATAATCAGATGAAAAAAGATTTTGAGGGGGGGGGGGGGGGGGTTGGAGGTATTTTCCCTTTAGTATTACGGACTCACATCATACTAATGTCAAAAAACCATAATAAAAGAATTGAATTGTTAATTTCAGAGAAAGCCTTTAATGCTAAACAATGATGAGTGCAACAAAGATTCTTAAAATAAAAAATGGAGTATTGTGGAAAACAATTACCGTATATTCTCGCATATAGGCCGAGTAATTTGGGATTAATATTTTCCCCCAAATTGTTGGGTCAACTTTTACGCGAATCTACTTTTATTTAAAATAATTATGGTTCAATAATTAATTTATATTAAATTAATATTAATTAATTAATATTTTTTTTTTAATTAATATTTTTTAAATTAATATACAGAATAAATGAAATTAAAGTATTATTACTTAAATTGAATCAGTTTAATTTTATTGCTTATCGAAGTCAGTACAATGAACTTTGGTGCCATTAAGCTTAAGCAGTCATCATATCATGCTGCCTTCAAACTTCAAGTTTTTGGTTTTGCAACAGCGAATAACGATTGTGCAGCAGCTCGGAAATTTGGTGGTGATGAAAAGCATGTAAGGGATTGGAAAAAAGGAAAAAAATAATTTAGAAGAAATGCCTAGAGCAAAAAAAAGCTTTCCGCACTGGAGTGGTCAAATTTTCCGAACTTGAAAAAGATCTTAGTGAATTTGTTACTGAATGCCACCAAAGTGATTTTATTGTGACTAGAAATGTTATTAGACTACGTGCCCTGAAAAAAATGCCCTGAATCAGACAACTTTCTAGCATCTGCAGGTTGGTGTACAAGATTCATGAACAAACATGGTTTTTGTCTTCAGCAACGAACAAAAATTGCCCAGAAACTTCCCAAAGATCTTGAAGAAAAAATTGCGTCCTTTCAGAAATTTATAATAAAACTTCGAAAAGAATACAGCTTTGATTTTTCACAGATTGAAAATATGAATGAAACACCAATGACATTTGATCTTCCAAGTATCGAAACTGTGAATGCTGCTGGTGCAAAATTTGTTCTTGTCAAAACAACTGGGCATGAGAAATCCCACTTCACAGTGGTTTTATCTTGTTTGGCAGATGGATCCAAACTTCCACCTGTAATTATTTTTAAAGGGAAGACACTGCCTAAGGGCATGAAATTTCCCAGTTGTGTTCTTATTCGTGCTCACCCAAAAGGCTGGATAGATGAAAATGGAACAAGGGATTGGTTAGAAAATGTTTGGAATAAAAGACAAGACGGACTATTAAAGAAACCAGCAATGCTTATTTGGGATATGCTTAGAGCACACAAAACAGATAATGTGAAGAAATTGGCTAAAAAAATCAACTATTCATTGGCAGTAATTCCTGATGGACTAACCGCAGTTTTACAGCCTTTGGATGTTTCCCTGAACAAACCTTTTTAAGACAAGTTAAAAACCATGTGGTCTGACTGGATGATTTTTGGGACAGGTGAATAAACAAAAGGTGGGAATTTGAAGAAGCTAGGCATTGATTTGGTGGCCCAGTGGGTCAAAGTTACATGGGACACAATTCCACCGGAAATGATCAAACAATCATTTCAGAAGTGCTGTATTGGCAATGTTTTGGATGGCACTGAAGATGATTTCATTTTCGATTCAAAAAAATGAACTTGATGATGATGAAGAGCAATGTTCAGAAGACTCAGAAATGGACATTTACGATGACATATTACCAATGAACTGATGGAAGAAAATGTCGGTTTTTGTTCACAGAAAACATTTTGCTATTTATTCTCTTCTGAAAAATAATTTTTGTTATGTTAAATTGTTATGGTTCTTAGTTAAATATATAATTTGAAATAAATCATATATTACCCAAAATATCATTTTTAATTCAATGGATAAAATAATCAGTGGTGAAATTGGAAGAAAAGTTCTTATAATAATTTAAAAGGTCGGCTTATACGCGGTCATCTATTTTTGACATTTTAATCAACCAAATTTGGGGGGTCGGCTTATATGCGAGTATATACGGTAATTACCTATTAATTAATATTATATTTCAAAATAATGACCTATAATATTATTGATATGTTATCATCTAATAACAAAAACTTCATTTTCGATTAATTAAACCACGCAGCGGTCCTTTTCTGTATTACGAATGGCGCATTCTGTCAATATTGACAACATCAATCCTGAAAAAAATACATAATCTTAAAATCTTTTGTATAAATTAAAAAAATTAATCAACTTAGCAAATAAATTAAAACTTTTTTTTGTTTAAATATTTTGTTTACATGCTTTCTAAAGCTTAACTTTTAAAATTTTGGATATTTTTTCCTTTTGTTTGTTTTTAATCTCGTTAAAACTTCGATAAGAAAAAAATAACAAAAAAGCAATAAAAGCAATCAGTGATAATTTTTATCATCAGATCCTGAGATTTATTATTAAGATTTATTTTTATATTAAAAAAAATTTTTTTTTTATTAAAAAAAGTATTTTTTATATTAAAAAAATTGAAAATGAGTTTGAATTCAGAAATATTAACCATAATTCATGTTAAATTAATTTGTAGAACATCCAAGTTAACAGTTAATTTCAAGTCCTAAAACATTTATTATCAATGACTTTGGTAATCTAAAAGATTTTAATTAAATTTATTAAAAAGAGCTTGAAGACTATAAATCATTAATATATCAAAACATCGATATATTACTGATTTATAGTCTTCAAGGTCTTTTTAATAAGTTCAATGGAAAAAAGTGGTGAAATTGGAAAAAAAGTTCTTATGATTTTAGTTTAATATTTATCTCGTATGGCAGTGGTTCTTAACCGGGGGTCCGCTAAATTATGTGTTCATTGAAATTACATTTTAATAGTTAAGTGTTAAAAAGCTTGTACTGTTTATAATAATAATAATAATAATAATAATAATAATAATAATAATAATAATAATAATAATATAAAATGATGATTGCTTGGTAGCAGTATTTATTATTTAAAACAATAAAATGATAATTTAAGCCTTTTGCTGCAAATAATGTATTTAATGAAAGAATTTCGACTATACGATAGTCCTTGTCAATCTCTTTCAATCTCAATTGACAAGGACTATCGTATAGTCGAAAATTCTTTCATTAAATACATTATTTACAGCAAAAGGCTTAAATTATCATTTTATTGTTTTAATAATAATAATAATAATAATATTAATAATATTAATAATAATAATAATAATAATAATAATAATAATAATAATAATAATAATAATAATAATAATAATAATAATAATAATAATAATAATAATAATAATAATAATAATAATAATAATAATAATAATAATAATAATAATAATAATAATAATAATAATAATAATAATAATAATAATAATAATAATAATAATAATAATAATAATAATAATAATAATACAATAAGTGATAATTTAAGCCTTTTGCTGCGAATAATGTATTTAATGAAAAGATTTTCGACTATAAGATAGTCCTTGTTAATCTCCTGGAATTTAGCAATCTCCTTCTCGGACACACATTTTTATCTTTCTTCTATTTCCTTTTTCTTAATTCTCATTGGTTATAAATATAATATAATATGATAATATACTTTCTTTTTCTGGATTTTTTAAAAATTTTACTTAAAATCAAAAGTAAAATTAAAATAGAATAAATATCATTTATAATTCAAATTGACAAAAATTAAAACATTTAAATTATTTAAAATTTCTCTAGCAGCCTAATAAAATACTTCAAAATATTTTAAAATAAAGCCTCCAATAACTATTTATATACGCTATTTAAATATTTCAATAAATGTGTCAATTTTGATTTTTAAATCCTATCTTTTGAAAGTATATTTCCTAAAATTTTATATATTATTTTAATTATTACTTTTTTATAAATTTATTATATTTTTTATTTTTTATATATTATCAGATATTCTCAAGGTCAATGACAACAGACCAAATTCATGATTTCATTGATTTCTTCTTTAGTGTTGATTTTTGGCTGTCTGTTTATGATGAGAATTGGTTCTTTGAATCCGACATTTTTCTTTTGGATGTTTCCAATAGCTATGATTTCGATTGAAATATTTTTTCTTTCCTCTGTTGGTTGACATTGTTGGAGATGTCTGTTTATCGAGGATGTTCCACCAGGATCTAGATGTTCTTTAACTTTTTGGTGCAAGGTCCTGAGTGTAATTCCACACTAGATTTCATTGCATACACTGCACGTGATGCAATAGACGAAGTTTTTTCTAAAGCACATATCTTTCGGTGTCTGGCAGTTTTTCATTGTGAAATTGTTTTCTCTATTTGTGTTGGATGCCAGATCTTTTCTCAATGTCCAAGATTTATGTGCTATCCGAATCGGAAGACCAGTACGTTTAATAATAATAATTTAATAATAATTTAATAATAATAATAATAATAATAATAATAATAATAATAATAATAATAATAATAATAATAATAATAATAATAATAATAATAATAATAATAATATAATAATAATAATAATAATAATAATAATAATAATAATAATAATAATAATAATAATAATAATAATAATAATAATAATAATAATAATAATAATAATAATAATAACAATAATAATAATGATAGCAATAATACTTAAGAAAGACATTCTAAAACTGACAAATTTTTAATATAATTTTTAAGTTAAAATTTTTATATCTGGCAACTGAATTTAATTAAAAAATTTGGACTTAATTTTCTTGGTAAAAGATCAAATAGACAATTTCGTGAATTCTATAATATAAACAAACGGAAAAGAGATTGCACACCCTGTTGTTACATAATAATTCAATAAAACAAAGAATACAATGGAAAGTTTGTTGCTTAATTCCGGAAACATTTTCAAGTTGGAGATGCTGGATAAAGGTCAACTATTGTTAGATGATGTTTGTGAATAATAATTAAAGAGAGGTATAAAATGATTTTGATGGGATTTATCTACTGACTTTTAATGAAGTAAAAACAATAGAAAAGCAATTAATGAAACGAAATTAGATGAAATATTACAGAAAAAAGATGGAATATCTAGAAAAAAAGAAACAGTTAAAGGTAACCAAATAGAAATACTTAAATATGTTGATAAAAGCGTGTGAAGAGTTGACAGTCTTATTGTTGAAAAAAATAAAAAAGATGTAAAATATCCAATTTTTCTAAGTGAAAAAAGATGGCAAGTTTAAAAATTGTTTTGATCACTTGTAAAGTGAAATAGATAATGGGATTTGGCTGCTACGGTTGGTGATGATAATTAGATCCTTTAGGACAGGGGTGCCCACTAATTTTTCTAGGAGAGCTACATTCACATCCAAAATGTGTATGCGATCTACTTTTTTAATACTTACATAATAAATAAAATTAAATACTTACATAAAATTAAACTAAATTAAACTAAATAACATTTTGGAAATGGTGAAATCAAAATTAAAAAATGTTATTTAGTATTACCATAGAAATGGAACACAGAACATGAAAATTGGCAAAAAATTTAAGCATAAAACAGAAATTTTATATAAAATCTAAATTTATATAAAAAATATTTTTTTTATGAAGATCTACTAAAAAATCCTTCGCGATCTACCGGTAGATCGCGATCGACCTTATGGGCACCCCTGATATATGTAAATGCTTAAACATTCATCATTTAATTATCTTTAAATTTGAAAACATATTCAACATGATAGACCAGTTAAAATAGATAAACTTCCAAATTATGAGTTTGATTCCCCAATACCTTCATTTCTGATATCACATAAATTCCTGATAATACTATTATCCCATTTATCTTAATAGTTTATCGCCGGATCAACCGTCTTTTCAATGTTTTCACTATCGAAGGACGAACCGTATCGCTTGCTCTTTTGAATTCTTAAACGATTCCTCTAAAAAATGTAGTTTTTTGTCATAAAGAAGAAAATTGTTAGGTATAAATGTATAACATCTTTCGTATCATTATTGGCCATAAATTTATTACAAATTTGATTCTTATTAGGACGATTTGATTTTGTTAATTTGCAACATTGACCTTGATCGAAATCAGTTTCATCACATGTCTTTCAAATTTTATCCTTCTTTCGAATATCGTACAAAATAGTGGAGCTCTAGGTGATTTAGATTCGTTTCAACCCTTTTTCTGTCATTACCTTTGTTAATGTGTAGATAACTAATTTGGATGCTTGCACTTCAAATACCAACCAAACAAATTTGCTAATTACCATTTAATATTATTTGTGTATTTCTTTTTTGACTTGGAAATTGTTAGAAACTCACAAACGACTTCATCAGTATTCAAAGCATTTGCTAAATTCAATTTATACGCAAACTCAATATTTACATTGATTCACAGAAACTAACAAAATCCACTGCAGCTTATTTAAAGGCAACCAAAGGGTTTTAACCGAAAATTTGACCTTTCTTCTGCAAACAATATTTACATATTTTCCTAAAGCAGGGGTGCCCATAAGGTCGATCGCGATCTACCGGTAGATCGCGAAGGATTTTTTAGTAGATCTTCATAAAAAAAATATTTTTTATATAAATTTAGATTTTATATAAAATTTCTGTTTTATGCTTAAATTTTTTGCCAATTTTCATGTTCTGTGTTCCATTTCTATGGTAATACTAAATAACATTTTTTAATTTTGATTTCACCATTTCCAAAATGTTATTTAGTTTAATTTAGTTTAATTTTATGTAAGTATTTAATTTTATTTATTATGTAAGTATTAAAAAAAGTAGATCGCATACACATTTTGGATGTGAATGTAGCTCTCCTAGAAAAATTAGTGGGCACCCCTGACATATATGATCATTCGGATCCAAAATTCTTTTGGGAACAACTTTGCATTTCAAACCGTCAAGTGTAATGTAGAAAAGAGAAAAGAGCCAAATGAATATTCTCTGAAAAATAATCTCATTCTCAACAATTCATAACTCTAATCTTTATAAATGTTTTCAAATCCATCTGTTTTATATAAAAATAATTATAAAATAGTTTTCGCTAAATAATAATATTTCAATAAATTTCTCATTAAACATATGAAAATGTGATGCTAAACATTCTTATAAATATAAAACAAAATATTGATCGATAGTCTAAAAGCGAAATTGAAACAAAAGAACTAAAAATTTTATTAAACAAAAATTTTTACAAAAATATTTTATCTATTTGGAATTTTTAATTAATATAATTAAAAGATTTATTTTCTTGTATGTTCTGACATTTTAAATAATTTAACTATAATTTAATAATTAAATAAATTATATTTTATTTATTGAAAGGTTTTTCTTAAAACAATTTTTCATTAATTTTCACAAATTATTAATTTATTGTTGCATTGAAATGATACATTTAATTATAGAAAGAAATTAGAAAATATGTTTATAAAAAAAGAAAATGAACCGTTCAGTGTTGTGAATAATTTCATGCGATAATTAAGCAGTGGTTTGCAGTTTTACACACGAGTTTAGACTGTCACGTTTCGAAAAGAGATTAGACAAAAGAAAATATTAATTATTTTTTTTCATTTTCTGCAAATGTTTTTCATAATAATAATTAATATATAATTCTTTTAAACTAGTCTAAATGTCCAGATAAAATTAAGTTATTTGCTGAAAGTTGTGACTTAAATTTTAAGAAAAATGATTGTAGTTTCAAATTAAATTTCCCTTGGGATTTTCATTTTTAAATGTTCTTTGAAAATTGCTTTATAAACATTTCTTCTTTTTTCAGTAAGATTTTTTATTAGTAATGTCACTTATATAAATTCTTTCTGTTATATATACATTGTATTTATATATATTGTATTTATTAAAAATCTTGATTATGAATCAGTAAATATATCGGTGTTTTTGATATTCACGAATTTTCGGCATTGCTTTTTTAATAAATACAATGT